>PVJA010038629.1:0-19656 GCA_004027025.1 Myocastor coypus
TCTGAACAACTAATTTGAAGACAACCTTATGTAGTATAGCAACCACTGTCAAATACTGTTTTGTCTGGTGAAGTTCTGTATCATTTCTAGCCATTCTTTCTTTTTTACTGTTTTATATTCTTTTTTTAAATTTTTTTATTTTTTTGTCTTTTTGAGACAGGGTCTCGCTGTGCAGTTCAGGCTGGCCTTGAGCTCACTTTTGTAGCCCAGGCTGGTCTCGAACTCGCACCGATCCTCCTGCCTCAGCCTCCCGAGTGCTAGGATTACAGGCGTGCGCCACCACACCCGGCTTATATTCTCTTTAGATTAAAAAAATGAAAAACTTAGGCTGTTACTTAAATCCTTTAACTATAGATATCAGGGTTAAAAATATCACGATTACATAATGACCATTATTGAAAGCTAAAAGGACACAGATAAACTTGAAAGTCATTGTGATTATGGCTCTGTATCATCATGAAGCTGTACACTTCAGGTAAGTTGTATTTAAAAAAAATTTTTTTTTTTTAAATTACTAGGCTATAAGGAACTGTCTGGGCTGATAAGACAGCTCAGTGGACTAAAGTCCCTGCTTACACAGAGCAGTGGCCGGGGTTTAATTTATCTCTGAACCCACTGATTCTTCAAAACTGGATCACAGTGAAGTCAATGTCAGGTTATTTTGTGTGTGGGGGGGGGGTTCGGGAGGAGAGAGCATTGAGGCAGGATATTGCTATGCAGTTCAGGTTGGCCTTGAGCTCACTATGTAGCCCAGGCTGACCTCTAACTTGCTCTAATCCTTCTGCCTCAGCCTCCCTAGTGCTGGGATTATAAGTGTGCACCATCATACCTAGCTTAATATCACTATTTCTTGAAAGCAAGTCATAAGATTTAAGAAAAAATGTTACACACACACACACACACACACACACACACACACACACACACGGGCTTGTTAACAAGCATTATTTACTGCTCAAAACATTTTAGAACTCTAAAAAACTTGTGCATATGAAAACGTCTCAGTAGTCTATCGTAGACTTTAATATGTATGTAATAAGCATATAAATAGTGTTTTGGGCTGTAGAGAAACATTTCATCACAAATTTCTACAGTGAAAAGATGTAGAACATACAAGCACTATCATGTTTTAGCTTGTATCTATGGCAATTCTCCACTGCTTTATGAAAAGATGAGTGTAATCCATAAATTATGTACTCTATCAAATGTACTCAAAACCAAACTCAAATGTCATCCTTTTGATGAGGTCTTGCTTATTTCCCAGTGGTCCCCTGCTTTCTACTGTATTTCACTTGTTCATGTCTGTATCATTCTTTAGATCATGAACTTCTAAGTGGACAGTAACTTTTTAAAAATTCTGCAGCATTAGTGTCTGAAATGATTTTGCACATACAGTAGAGATTCAAAGAATGTCAGGTAAACCAAATAAAACAGCTTATAAAACAAAACAACTAGGTAGGTGTTCTTGCCCCTTTTGCCTTTTCTCTGTATGACCCTTGATGAACTCAGTTACCTATTTCATGCTGTATGAACAGTGCTGAAAAAAGTTTTAAATACAGACATTTGTAGCATTTTAAACTGCTAATATTTAAACTCACATGAAATCTTAGTCTTACTGAGCCATCTTACATTTTCAATTCTTAACTAATGATCTGCTCTCGTATTCTAAAGATTATGGAAGATGTTACAAAACACAGAAAATATATGCATCCATAGTCTCTTCTCTTAGCGCAGTATGCCACTCCTCCATTGAACTGTTGCATTAATGAACTGAGACTGGTGTCCATCATGGATGTCCTCAGATGAAATTATGTCCACAATTTTTAAATAATATGTATAGTAATCATATTTCTTTTTCCAACCTAGGCCTCTGATATACAACTTATACAAGAATATCCATTTTCGCTTCTTACATGCATGCTACACGGGCATCACAAAATAACCAGCCTAAAATTAATTCAGAATATTCTCCCCATGACAAATCTAGTTCTACTGTGTCCCCCTTTCCTCCAACCTTACATGCTAGATGTTCTTCTAGATAGCTGAGCTATAGCAATGACTAAATGAGGTTCTACATTCTTAGAATTTATATTTGTGTGTGTGTGTGTGTGTGTGTGCATGTGTGTGTATGTGTTTATGTTGGGAGGACAGGATGGAAGAGACAAGCATGGAAGACAAATATAAAAGTACAGCATATCAGTTAAGGATAACTACAATAATGGAATGTGGGGAGGGCAGTTACTATTTGTGTAGTGTGACACGGGAAAATCCAGACTGCTACTGCTGATGCAACAGAAATGAAAGAGCAAAAAAAAAAGTATGTAGAGTAAGAATGTCACAGGTACATTCTAGGTTAAGAAAATTCTGAGTAAAAAACATTCTTGGCACATGGAAGGAGTCAATAAGATGGTGCCTAAAGTTGTCTTGGTGCGCAGTTTTGAAAGTAAGATACAGTGGCCAGGTATCACATGGGGTCTTTTACTAATAAGGACTTTGGCTTTTGTTGAATGAAATGATAAGCTGTTTACTGTACAGCCAAAGAATAACAAGAAATAGCTTAGATTTAGAAGGAATCTTTCTGGCAGTTCTTTCACACAGAGACAGCAGAGATTAAGGTAGAAGCAAACACATTAAAAGATAACTACCATAATCTATAGGAAATGATGGTAGCTTAGAACATTCAGTATACTTTTATAATAGATTACAATAGAATTTTCTTTACACAATCTGGCTTTTGCTATGTGCTTCTTCAAACGCAGGCCATTTACCTGCATTATTTTACAGATTAGATTCTTCAAGCCTTAAGCTTACTCATCTTAGGAACTCTGCACATGTTTTTTCTCCATCTAAGTCCATTCTCACCCATCTAATTCATATCTATTTGGTTATGGCTCTACCGTCACTTCTGATGAGTATGACATCTGTTATAGATTAGGTGCTTTCATAGCTTGTCCTAGCTACTCAGATAATACAGATTTGACAACTAATATTTTATTTACCTGCTGAACAATGGTTACAATGACCAACTCAAAGATCCTCTGTCTAAAAGTTGATCATGAATATGTACAAAACTATTCTTATAAACTAAAACAGGAAGATGGTCTCAAGATCAGTTTATTTATTTTTTTAATGGAACTGGAGATTGAACTCAAGCCCTTGGGCAAGTGCTTATTCTACTGAGCTATCTGCCCAGGCCTTCAAGGTCAGTTATAGTTTAAAAAAAAAAAAAAAAAAATCCAATAGGAAATTTAGTAAGCACAATCTGGCTTTTAGCTCTTTAAGAATGTATCAGTCCAAGCTTAAGACTTTCTGCTGTTCATTCAATTATATCCATTTATAATCTAGAATATATCCCTGAAAGACCTCAGAATCTTCCAACTAAAAATGTTGAATGATGTTAGTATATATTTAGTAAAAATGAAAAATATTTTTATATCAAGAAAATGAACTGTGTGATTTAAGTTAAAAATACGCAAAATGAATCAGTTCTTTTTGGTCTTGGGAGCAAATCTATAATTCTACTTTAGATTATAGACTGGTATTTCGTATGTCCTATTTTATCAAGATCAATGCAAGACATTTCACATTATTACCTAATACATATTGCCATCCATAAATAGGGATACCAACATGTGTACATTTTCAAATCTTTATATAAAATAGTGCAGCATGTGACTAAACTATGTATATTCTCTTGCATAATTTGAAACATCTTTAAAGTACTTATACTACTGAATACAATATAAATGCCACATAAATAGCTGTTGTACTGTATATTGTGTAGGGGAAAATAACAAGACAGAAAGTCCATATATGTCAGTTCCAATGCAACTAAAAACGAAGTCTTATCCACAATTGACTGAAATCATGGAACCGGAACACAGATACAGAGGACTGAAGCTATGTTACTAAGCTGGTGTAGATCTTCTTGGCCAAAATAACCAAAACCATTTTACACTGGAATCACATGCAATTATTTATAACTCCTTAAAATGACTAATTTCTCTGTGATCTATACTCAGGCCATTGTTCTGCTGTAGAATTATGGAGCAATAATATTTAAAAGTCTACCATTTAAAAAATGAAGCATTGGTCCTATAAAAATGTGTATATTAACTGAGATAAAAGGCAGACAAATCAGATTCCCTACCCAATCTAAGATCAAGAATGTCAGCACAAAAAGCAATCACTAACAGCTACTATACACCTATATAGCATTACTTAAGACAGAATTTCTCCCCTAAGTAAATTCTTATAGAACCAAACTTATGCAGTGATGGTGAACCTTTCAGAGACTGAGAGCCTGCACCCCAGAGCCCATTCATTTGTCCAAAAGTGCCAGCACTGCAATTAAGCCCAATACTGAGGCTTCACTTTTTTGTTTTTAAAAGCAACTCATTCATTAATATCTTGTCTTAAAATAAAAACACAATGACATACATGTCATAGGTTTTCCACCACTGACATATATATTCTTTCCTGTGATAATCTGCCTAAGAACTCAGACTCTCCTACTCCATCCCCTTCTTTCTTTTTAAAAGAGGAGAGAGTTCTATAACCTGGTCCAAATGAAGGGACAAGCAAAAATACTGGTATCTAGGTTAAGAAAGTAAACTGCCCTAAGTAAGGCTATTTCCATTTTTTAAAAAATCAAAATGGAAAGACCTGATTAAATTCTTATCTGAGAGGTGATTTAACACATTTTTTTTTTTTTTTTTTTTTTGTCTTTTTGAGACAGGGTCTTGCTATGCAGTTGAGGCTGGCCTTGAGCTCACTTTTGTAGCCCAGGCTGGTCTCGAACTCGCACCAATCCTCCTGCCTCAGCCTCCCGAGTGCTGGGATTACAGGCGTGAGCCACCACGCCCGGCTATTTTTTTTTTTTTGAACACAATGTAGAAGGAACTCAAAAACAACTGAGCTTAATATTCTGCATTACACTAAACATCTGTCCCTGAAAGTATGAATTTCTATGTAGCCACATAATCAATTTATCAGAAAAAGTTATTTTCTTCAAGATCCTAAATTATTTTTTAAATTGTCCTGTGTTAAAGTCTTTCTTTTTGATGTAAATTGTATTTAAATATAAGGCTGATAATTTGAAAAAGTTTTCAAGGTAAGGGCAGGGTAACATTAAATCATATTCATTTAAGTAAGGTAAAAGAAATAAGAGTTTTAGTAATGATACTTTCACTGTTTTACAGTACCAATAAAGACACAGTTTTTTTCTTCTCAGTTTGCCTTTCTCAGCATATCAGGAATTGAACTCAGGACCTTGCGCTTGTCGAGCAGGCACTGTGCCACTGAGCTATCTCCCTGGCAAAAGATCTAATAAAGAATGTTATTTCTGTATACTACTATGCATTCTCTCAGGTCTCGAAGGCCCTTCAACCTTCCTACTTAATATTCTTCTGAATTTATGGAATACATTTTTTCTTAAATGTATTCCTCAACAGAGCACTCAAAAAAGTGGACTTAAAAATTTTTGGAATCTTAACTCATTTTATATTTTATGACATGAATAATGAACAAGTCCCTGATTTCTATTTTTTCTTCAGTGACTTCCTACAATCTATTTAAGGAGTCCTATTATGTCCAAATAAAGAGTTTGAAAACAACCATCTTACTCTGTGCTGCTTTCCAGTGGAAAAGACCCATCACTCCCCTGCTTCAAATCCATCTGAAGAGTTGCTTCTTCCAGGAAGCCAATCATGAGCCTCCTAGGTAGGCCTTGACAATGAAAAAGACAAGGGTTGGAGTGCTCCTCAATCTACTGATCTAACACTAATGAAAATTATCTCCAACAATGCAAATTTTAAAAGTGGAAAGATTGTAGATATACTAACAGAGTGCAGGGTACTAATAATAGATGTAGGGCAATAGATGATGCTTCTGTTAATTACTTGTACCACTAGGTCATAGTGGTATGGTATAAGCCTATAACTATAACTATCCAGGAGGCTAGGGGCAGAGAACACTGAACTTCAGATGCCCTGCAAACTGTATACATACAGTTATACTTTATTATATTATAACCTTTGTCTATCAGCTTCAGTCAAGAAGGCTAAACTGGCACAATTCAGAATGGAACAGCTAATAAATACAAGAATTCACTAATACTAAGTAAAAAAGAAAAGTTCATTTAATTCATCATCCACTAGGTCCTGTCAAAGTGCAATGGAAGTTAGGAAAGGAGTATACAGGGAACATGGAAGACTAAAATCTTTCCAGAGTCACTCTGCTTAACTCTTTGTGGAGAAAAAAGTAATAGCTTAATACCTATTCAGTATTCATGATGTGCCAATCAATATTCCATGAGCTTTACTTAATTCATTTCTAACATGTGAGTACTATTATTTTCTTGTTATTTAATGGATGACATGAGTGGTCGAAATTAACTAGTCTAGGATAATACAAGTATTGAACAGGATAATCTTTTATTTTTGTTATTTTGAGACAGGGTCTCAATATGCAGTTCAGGCTGGCCTTGAGCTCACTTTTGTGTCCAGGTTGGCCTAGGACTTGCAAAGACCCTTCTGCCTCAGCCTCCTGAGTGCGGGGGATCACATACATGTGCTACCATACCCGGTGACAAACATGATTTTAATCCTGCTAGTATACCTTCAATGATGTGCTCCTAACCAGCATAATCAGTATTTTCTGTTTTTTTCAGCCAGGTTCACTTGTGTTCAAACTGCTTGACAGAGTCCTAGGAGTGTTTCTTGGGTCATAAAGGAAAATAAAGAGCCAGGCGTGGTGGCGCACGCCTGTAATCCCAGCACTCGGGAGGCTGAGGCAGGAGGGTTGGTGCGAGTTCGAGATCAGCCTGGGCTACAGAAGTGAACTCAAGGCCAGCCTCAACTGCATAACGAGACTCTGTCTCAAAAAGACCAAAAAAAAAAAAAAGGAAAATAAAGAAAAGCTGATTGGGTTCTTGGACTGCCACTCAACCAAACCAATTTATTAACTCAGTTTAGATATTGATAATACAACTAAAAAAACTATCATAAAAAGGGAAATGTTGAGGTTATTTTTTTTTGTGTGTGTGTGTGTACAGGGTCTCATTACATAGCTTGGACTCAGTGATCCTCCTGTTTTCTGCCTCCCAAGTACTGGGATTACAGGTGTATATCATCATGCTCAGATTCCATCACCTGCTCAGCACACTGAGAGCAGGGCTGGCATGGCAGGCAGGCCAGGAATCGAACCCTGGCCCCTGTACTTCCCTAAGCAAGTGCCTAATCTGCTGAGCTATACCACCAGTCCTAAAAGGAAATATTTTTAATGGTAAAAAGCAAAAAGTTTTTTTTTTTTTTTTTTTTAAATCACAATATCTGGACTATAATATCCATGAAGGTCAGATATCCTCCAAATATATTTGGTATTACATAAATATTAACTAAATAGTATTGTCTAGGAAAAGCCAATATGCACAGCATTACTTTAAAAAAAGTTCTGGGTATAGATATAATTAAACGCTGACAATATGCTGTTAAACCATACTCAAATGAGTGCTGTTTAATTTCAGGCATGGGTGATCAGAAGATTGTACTATCTCAAGGCTAAATGCCTTGCATGCTTTTCATGTGGATTTTCTGTAGCTACTTTAATAAGTGTATCACCTGGTGTATTAAAGAACACCGCATTACTAAAAAAGTTTACATTAGTCATTATCAATACAAATGCTCTTTCATAATAATTTTGGAAGTCAATGAATTGCTCTCAATTTTAAATTAGGTGAAAACTGAAAAAAATTGAGAAAATAAGATCTGAATGAAGTAATCTAAGACTCCAATTTGTATGTTATCTTTGTGTTTTTCATCTGTGGTCTTACGAACTTAAATGTTCATGAAACCTGGAAGCACTTTTTCAGTGTTTTCTATTTTCTAAGACAAGGAGTCATGCCAAGTAGCCCAGGGTGGCCTCAACTCACGATCTTCCTGCCTCTCCCTCCTGGGAGCTTGGATTATATGCATGGATCAACACACCTCGCCTACTAGCACCATTTTGTATTCCTTCTTACAGTAAATTTTCAGCATGAAACTGACATCTAAATTAAGTGAAAATCATAAAATTTTTGAAAAATAAAATTATCAATTTTATATTGTACTTAAAACTACAAGCAGAAAAAGGAAAACTTATTTTTTCTTCTCTAAGTTGTATAAATAGGCTTACTTTAGAAAAAGTATAGTTCCCAATTGAATTAAGATACAAACAGGAACTCATATTATTTGCTTGAAGTACTTACTATAGAATTTTTATCAAAAATGTAATTACTGGCACTATCATAAAATTTCTTTTTTTTTTTTTTTTTTATTTTGGGAACAGGTCTACGGGGTCTACAGGGTCTCACTACATAGATGGAACTCATAGTGATTCTGTTTTCAGCCTCCCAAGCACTGGGATTATAGGCATGCACCTCCATGTCCTGTCTCAATCATGGGCTCTGTGTACCCTGGGGGCAGGGCTGGCACAATACACTGGAGACTGAACCCTGGCAGCTGTGCTCTGCCAGAGCACGTGCTTTAATCCACTGAGCTATCTGGCTGGCCCTACCATGAAATTTCAAATAATACTTGCAGCTATGGCTCAGGTGTAAGGCAACAGAGGTTGGTAAAATAAACTTAAAAGAGAAGACCAGTGATATATCTACCAACTTACTGCAATAAAGCAGCTTTCAACACAAGCAAAGTGAATAAAATGTTTCCCATACCTTAAATATAAGGCAAACAAAGGCTAAGTCAAGTTTAATTGAAATTGGTTAGGTTTCAATACCTGCTTTGAGAGACTGCAATTAATTAAATGGAGACACTACATTAAAGGCATAGGAAACTAGCATGCAGTATTGCCTTAGAAGAAATTTAGTCTGAGTTGGCCAGATCCTCTCAGAAATGATTCACCTGAATACTAATTCTTACTCTCTTCTACAATATTTTAGCCAGGTATGGTGGTGCATGCCTATAATCCCAGCACTGGGGAGGCTGAGGCAGGATTGCTAGGAGTTCAAAACCTGTCTGTGTTACAAAGTGAGTTTAAGGTCAAGCTAAACTCATAGTGAGACTGTCAAAAACCAACCAACCAACCAACCAACCAACCAACCAACCAACCAACCACAAATAAATTTTTGTTAAAATATTATATTTTCTTGAAGCCAGGCGTGGTGGCTCACGCCTGTAATTCCAGCACTTGGGAGGCTGAGGCAGGAGGACTGGTGTGAGTTCGAGACCAGCTTGGGCTACAAAAGTGAGCTCAAGGCCAGCCTCAACTGCATAGTGAGACCCTGTCTCAAAAAGACAAAAAAAAAAAAAAAAAAATTCTTAGTATTTCTGAAAAAGCACCAAGATTTCGTTTTCTAAACTATAATATTAAAACAAAACAAAATATTCAAGCTAATACCAAACCTCAGCAATCAAAGTAATTTCGGTAATACAAGGATACAGAATTATATAATAATTATATGATTTGATAAACACAAAGAGAGGTTTCTTGCTGGGCCTGGTAGTGCATGCCTGTAATCTCCACTAGTAGGGAGGATTGCAACTTGGAGGTCAGCCTGGGCAATAGAGTGAGACCTTGTCTCAAACTATTTAAAAAAATAGGGAGATGTTAAGGGGATATCTCAGGAGTAGGGTGCTTACCTACCTACACGAAGCCCTGAAACAAGAGTTTGTGGGTAATGGTATCATTACCATTGATATAAAACACTCTCCAGAGTTGCTATAAAAGAGTGTAACAGTTATTCAAACCTAACTATAATTTATCTCTCTTATTCCTATCTCTGAAAGCTATTATTTTACTTAGTTATCTAAGGAATTGTCAGGAAAACATATAGTGGCTCACTCTCTTCATATTGGCTTTTTCTCTTTGCAGGGAAAAAAATATAACAATACTATCCTAGAAAAATGATTCTGAGTAAAGTAATTCACATTAAAGTACAAATTGTGCTACTCTTTCAAAGAAGATTTAAAGAGCTTATTATTACTAGCCCATACATATAGCATCTGCTCGAGTAGGCAGACTATTTTATGAATCGTTTACCTCTATATCAAGAAATCAGTTTATCTATGTTTCCTTCTCCAAGCTTCTAAAAGACTGTCAACTCATAGCCAAGAGTTAGGATAGTTATAATTTTCCAAGAATGCTGTGAAAGCAATGGTTAATTTAGGAGACAGCTACATTAGTGACAATGTAAAAAAGATTCACTTTGAACACTAGATAGTTAAGAGTCATCTACATTTCATATTGCCTTACAATGTATAATACTCGGCATTTCATGCGTACTTTTGGAGGATGCCCCCTGTGCAATGGAGTTCAGTATTTAATATTAAATAAAAAATAAGGTTCAAAACTAAAAATTTAGAATTCTTAAAAACACTAATAAAAAAGGTTAGCAAATCCCAAGCAGCCAATCATAAAAGTCTATCTATAAAAGGCGAATGAAATAACCAAGTCTTGTTTTACAGAGTGACAGTGATATTAAAATAGGTATTTTTTTCATTACTTGAAAATCAAAAGACATAGTGACAACAAATTCATAGTGTATACACCAGAAATAAAGAAAAGGTAAGCTTCATGGAGACAAATGGAGGGAAAAAAAGGCAATAATTTGTTATATGCCCAAATTAAAAGATCTTTAAGGGAAAGTGATCTGATAAAACCTGAGTAGAAAAGACTCATATAATTTTTTAAAAATTTCCCACTTTCTCAGGCTTAGTTTCCAGTAAGGTAAAAGTGAATTAATAAAAAAGCACAACAGACTTCTAATGAATAAAAGTGTGTTCTCACCAATGTTTCTATTGCCTTCTTTGGAAGCCTAAGTGTTATGGTTAGAATTACATAACACATGCTGCCTACTTGCAGAATATGACAATAATATTCTACCTGTAGTATAATTAATGAGTCAAATGTGTATGACTAAATTTCTCATAAAAATATAAACTTTGAAAATATAAACAATATTTATATTCTGCCATGAAAAGCCAACCCTATTCCTGTATTAATGATTTCTATCAAATAAGATTTTCACTTTGTAAAACCTACCTGAATAGCTGAGTTCATGAAACATGTATTTCCCAAGTTACTTAAGCCACAAAGGCCTGGCTGTTCATTGTTTCTTCCAGGTTCTGAATAGTCATAGTTCTTATAAGCAGTATATGATGGGAGACAATAATTTGAGTTTTTCACACTAGAAGAAAAACAGTATTTTTCAAAATGCAGCCAACTATATTATAATATATTAAATTACATTAAGCCTATTTATAAGATTGGTGGTTAATCATAAAATTTCTTTCATAAAGTATTCAAGTACTTCTGAAGCCACGATTCTCAGGTAGAATAACCTCCTTAATTATAGTGCTGCTACTCCATTTAATAGAATCATGATATCATACACTACCTCAACCAAGGCAAATCACTAATATGTCTTCCTACCCTTGATAAACTTGAGCAGCATCATAGCTTGCCTCATTCTTCACTGTTTCGTCATATTTAAAACATTCAGATTTTAAACAACACCCACAGCAATGAATCATTTATTTCTCTGCTATGGTAACAGAGAATAGTAGAAACAGGAAGAACTATGTTTCAGTTACAGGTGTGAGCAGAGCTTTGTCACTGTGATATCACTGTTCTAATGCACTGAAGATTCTATTTAGGGTCTCTGTACAGCCCAACTTGACTATTCAGATTCACAGAAAAGGCCTGTGACCAGGAACATAAAAGTGGTTCTGAGCAAAACCTTGGCGGTATTGGGTGTCCCTTTTCTAGTTCATTAGAATAATGCAGTTGAATGAGTTTAATACAAATTTGGAATATCACTTATAAAATAAATGTCAATCTTAAGGTTAAACTAAATTGTATCTATTCCTATTTAGTTTTTGTATTTAGTACAGGGTATACAGGGTATACAGGGTCTCACTAAACAGACTGGGCTTGTAGTGATTCTCCTGTTTTCAGCCTTCCAAGTGCTGTGATGGGATTACAGGTGCTTTAGCCTGCTTGAGCTATCTGGCCAGCCCTATTTCTTTTTAAGCATAACAAAAATAATGCTAGAAAATTAATAAATTTATCCTTAACTTTTAATAAACTAGCTACCTTACAAAACATTTATAGTAAATATCTTGGACATAATTAAAAATAACATTACTTTTAGTCATAATTTTTCCTCATTAGAATGAATCTAATAATGAATCAGAATTAAAATCATTTGCATAGGGTGGTTTCTCTTCAGATCGTATAAATCTTTCACCTTTTCAAATCATTTGCTTAGGCAAGTGACAAATAAAATATAATTTTACAAATAATATGAATCAATTCAATGTTTGTTGGCTACACAAGAATTACTGTATTAAAATTTTTATTGCTTTAAATACTTCATTTAGTTATTCTATATTCCCATTAGATTATTTTAATAGTTTACTGAACAATATTGTACTGCTGCCTATTTAACAAAGACTATAATAAATATACACACATGCATACACACCCCAAACCAAACAAGTAAAACACTGTATTAAACCAAAAATCAACTCAAAATTAACTATGCAGTGCTAGCCAAATGAAATTTCTGAATTTTTTCAGAAACATTCCTTTATTCACAAACAAGACAAATTTCCCCTCACAAAATCTTCTACATACTCAAGACAAAAACAGCAGGGTCCTCAGAAACAGAGCATTGATCAACTCAAATTCAGAACTACTGGACTTATAGTTACTTGTTTTACATGTACAAAAGTAAAGTTCTTTTTAAAGTTACTAATTAGTACTGCTAAAAATCAAAGTGTTCCGTATATTAAAGAAATATATGGTCTATTTTCTATATGTTATAGAACATACAATTATAAATATCCTGGCCATAAAATAATAGCAAAATTTAGCTACCACACACAGGAAAAGTATGCCTCAAATATACAGCACACGTCTAAACACATACACAAAGCACGTGCACATAACTAGATTAAAAGCACATTATCTACACGTTCATCCCAAAAGTATGCATTCAGATTATTTGTCTCCCCACACATAACATAAATGGATGCTGGAAGTTCTACTCCTCTTTCTAGCAATATGATGAAATTAGTTAGGAATTGCCATTTATCAAGAAATAAGCAATACTTATTTGCATAGTAGTTCTACTTTTGTTTTCTAAAATCTGAATCCTTAAAGGGTATCTAAATTAAATATCAAGGTATGTTTAAAACTTGTACAAAGATTGAGATGCTCAAAGATAATAAAAACCAATGGATTGAAATATACTTTAATATCCTTTCAACTGGTCATTTAAAAACCACACTATGCACACTTTAAAGCACAAAGTCTGTCAGGGAAAACCCCCAAATTACCAGTTGTTCATATAGTGCAAAAAGATACATGGAAACAGAGGCCACAAAGAAAGCATCTATTACCTTTAATGACTATATCTTATTTTTTCCAAAAGATCTTAGGTTGAATCATTATTGTTTAAAGCTTATGAAATGTTGAAAAAAATTCATTTACAGAAATATTAATGAAATTTTCATATTTTGATTAATTCTGAGCAAGCCTGTTTAATGGAGACATATTAAAAGTACAGTATTATTGAAAAATAAAATTGTATTTTTATAAATTTTAGGTTGATTTTTCAATTAGTGTTGACATTTGACAACATATATAATTTAATTCTCATAATTACAATCATGCTCACTTTGTAGCTAATGAAATGATACATTCAGTTAATTTATTAAGGCCAGAAGGCTAACTCTAGCAGGTTCCAAAATCCATAGTTCCTGCTGAGGTCTTAATCTCATAAGAGAATCATGTGTATTTTATATGAAAGATGTTTTTGGCAGAAAAATAGAAATGTGCTCTGATATATGTAATTCTAAAATCCTAATAATAAATATAACATGCCAATACAAATATAAGAGAAATAAGCAGGTGATGAAACTACTATAAGAGTGAGAATCTTACAGATATTAAAAATGTACTTTACAATTGAGGCGAAGCAAATACTCTAGGGACTAATCCTAAAATTATTATACAATGTAAGCAAACTATATCCCAGTCCCACACATGTCACAATATGAGTTATAATAAATGCTCTACTGAATTTAAATAACTCCAAGTATATTTTGTAACCTTTATAAAAATTTTATTTCAGAAATGAGTATTTCTGGAACTATAACGCTATAGAATGGTTTCAGTCTTAGATTTGTAAATATATTTCATCTAAGCTTATGTATCATAGCTGAATTTAGTAAGTATTTTATACTTATGGAATATTTCACCTAGTTTCAAAAATGTACTTAATATAAAAAAGGTATCACCTAATTTTATACTTTAAAAGAATATAAACTATTTTTATCTGAAGTCATAAGCTGCCACTTATTTCTACAAGCAGAATAAAAATTTTAGAAACATTATGTGTTTATCTGTTTAAGTATATACTTATATTAATTAATTTTAAAAGTAAAAACAAAAGATTCCATTTTAAGAATGCTAACATTTCATTCCTAAGAAAAGTAATTCAAATAATATATGTTCTTTAAATTTAAAATGATCACAGCATGGTGGTACCTCAGGAGGTGGTTACTATTAAAACTTCTAACATGAAAAATTATCTAGTGCCTAAATCACACAAACATGAATGTCGCGAAAAGTACAATCCAATCATAGGAGTAACAGTAAGCCTGTTCTAAAACTTAAGAAAGGGCTGGGGAGATAGCTTGGTGGTCAAAGCACCTGCCTGGCAAGTGCAAGGACCTAGGTTCAATCCTCAGTACTGCACACCATGCCAGTCCCAGAATGCCAGGCACATCTTGGCAGCTACTGAAACTTGGCATGGTGGTGCATGCCTGTAATCCCAGTGCTGGAAAGGCTGAGCAGGAGGATCATTACAACTCCAAGCCACCTAGTGAGACCCTGTACCAAATAAATAAAAGATTTTTTTTTTTTAAATTAAAATAAGTAAAACTGCCGGGCGTGGTGGCTCGCGCCTGTAATCCCAGCACTTGGGAGGCTGAGGCAGGAGGATCGCTGCGAGTTCGAGACCAGCCTGGGCTACAAAAGTGAGCTCAAAGCCAGCCTGAACTGCACAGTGAGACCCTGTCTCAAAAAGCCAAAAAATAAATAAATAAATAAATAAATAAAATAAGTAAAACTTAAGAAAAATTTCTCCAGAATGTTTGAGGTTAGATCATACTATAATGTTCTTGTTCCAAGGGTGGAAGAACAATGATAAAAACAGAAACACAGCAGACCACATGTAATAATATGACAAGACAAAAACAATCTATATTCAATCATTTAAGTGCAAAGTTAAAAATATTTCACAAGAGTGACTATAAATAGATGTCATACCTGTTAAAGAGTTATTTTACAGCAGATATGAGAGCAATCTGTAATGGTAGAAACATAAATACTATTTTGTCCTCTCTAGGAAGAAACCACTTTAAGTTTTATATTTCCTTTAATGCTCTTTTTTGCCTGTGGATATATATTTATTATTATTATTATTATTAATGTATTTGGTACAGGGTCTCATTAGATGGGACTCCTAGTGATCCTCCTGTTTTCAGCCTAACCAGCACTAGGATTATAGGTGTGTGCCACCACACCCAGTCTCACTGGCTGGCTCAGTGTGCCTGAGGGTGAGGCCAGTATGGCATGCAAGACCAGGGATTGAACCCTGGTCTCCATGCTTGACTATGCAGGTACTTAGTCTGCTGTGCTTTCTCACTGGCCCTATATGTTTGGATAGAAATGAAATACTATTCTCTAAATATGGATATTCACAATGTCTTCAATATTTTACCAATGCTAAAGTTTTGCAGTATAATGCTATTCCAAAAGTACATATATCTTTACAAATGAAAGTGTGAATATTTTAAAATGTTTGAACCACACTGACAAGCCCTTTTCTAGAAAAGTTGCAATAACTCCAACTACTCAAAACAAAATTCTTTTATGAATAGGTATTTTGGTGTTTAGTTTTTCCCAAAGTGAATGAAATGGGGAAAATGAATGATGCTTTTCAGTTTTAAATTCTAATTTGTGAATTTTATTTACAATGTTTATCGTATATTAAATTTATTTTTTACCAACTTATATAATTTCTCAATTTTCCAATTGTCTTTTTAAGAAGTCTGATTTTTATGAGGTAGATATTTATTTTTATTTTTAAAAAATCTCTCGTAGCAAGTATTTTTTTTTTTTTTCCATTTATTTGACTATCTTATCTACCTGAGATTTAAAAATTCTGAAAAGAAATTCTCTGGTATGACCTAATTTTTCTTGTTAAGTCCTGGATAATCTACCCAACCTCTGTGCATCCAGAATACTTTCTGATCAGTGAATTCTTTTTTATATACAAGGCTGCTTTTGCATTGTCTCTCAATCCATCAATCTCTATTCGTGGTCAGTACTATGCTGTTGAAATTCCTGTAGTTTACAAATATAATTTAGTTTTTAGTAGAGTTACTGTTTTATCATTTTTCTTTTCTAAAATTCTTTTAGCTACTGCCATCTATCTATAACCCAAATGTTTATTAGAATCATTTTATTAGAGTTGGCCAAACAGCTCAGCAGATTAAAGTGCTCGCAAGCAGGTGCAGGGGGTAGGGGTCTGATCCCCAGGCCAGCCATGCTGGTCCCGCCCACGCCTCCAGGGGAGCACTGAGATGGCAGCTAAGACTGGGTGTGGTGGCACATGCCTGCATTTCCAACTCTTGGGAGGCTGTAAATAGGCAGATCACTAGGAGTCCAATCTAGTAGTAAGACTCTGAACATCCCATAGACCCTTCCCTAAAAAATAAATTATAAAAGAGTCATTTTATTAAGTTACCCTCAAAGACATGATTTTGAAAGGCCAATTTAATCCATAAACTACTGGTATTTAACAGGTTGTTTCAAAAAACAATTTAGCCTTTTGAATTTACTCACTGGAAAACTCAGATATCATTTATTAAATGTATTAATGATGTGTTCACCTGCCTGTCTAAACTGTTAGCAATGTACTTAATCACAATGTACATATTCTTGAAATAAAACGATAATAATTTCTGGATAAAATTTCTTATGAATTGATTGGATGAATAAATATGCTTAATTTTTAAGGTGATATAGCCGTAGTTAATATTATAGGAAAGCCCATGTGACTTTCAAAGTCCTTTTTACAGCAATAATATAGCACACATTGTTACATAACTTGTAAACATTCCAACCTTATAAGTTTTATTATGGAGTAATGCAATTCCTTTTTCTACACTTCTTTAAGAAAAACTGCCCTTTTTTTTTTTGTCTTTTTGAGACAGGGTCTCGCTATGCAGTTGAGGCTGGTCCTGCGCTCACTTTTGTAGCCCAGGCTGGTCTCGAACTCACACCAATCCTCCTGCCTCAGCCTCCCAAGTGTTGGGATTACAGGCGTGAGCCACCACGCCCAGCTTGCCCTTTTCATGAACATAAAAATTTGTGTGCGCTTTCAAGTTGAGGAACATTGTGCAGATAGTAAAAAAAAAAAAGACAAAAAACCTATATAGCTCATTCATTATGTATTAAGTTCAAAATGACATGTGAAGCCTGTATTTGTCCTGAAAGATTGTATTGTCAAACAGCATTTAAAATGTAAAATTCTGAGGCTGCTTTCTTTCAGTAAACTATTATCTGCTTTAAACCAAGAATAGTTTATAATTACATTTTCTTATGAAGTTATTAATGGAAAAACTGACCAGCAATTTAAGAAAAAACCAATTTTAATGCATTAGATTTTTACTCTAAATTTTATATACATGAGATTTTCTGCAACCACAATAGGCCAATCAATTAAACAAAAAGCTTTCAAGATTCAGTGCTTACTTTCTGTTGTTGATGTTGTTATAATTATTTGATAGAGATGAAGGAGAGATCTTTGGTAAAGCTGAAAAATTGGATGCACCTGGGGACCTTTAAAAATATGAAAATGTTAAATTAGATAAAAAATGAATTCTGAAATTAATTATGAAATAAAGAAAAGAACTAACAGATGACAATGTTTTTAGTAAATGAATGCTGCGAACAGATTTATGAGCAAAATTATATATTCTGTGGTTTTCAATTTTCAGTGTTTTTTTGTTTAAAATCTAACAGTATATATAAGGGATTTATTTTCGAATAAAATTTATCAAGTTAAATACACAACCTGTTGTTACTCCTGCAAATCTATTAACTCAATTTCCATAAATTAATGGAATAAAAATATTCTACTTTATTTCTGAATGGGCACTATTTCATACTAAGTACATACGACATGACACACATCAGAGAATATTACCAATTTGTAAAATTATGGGGCAATAGAATAGCATAAAAGAATTCCAAACAAAATCCTTAGAAGTAATATTTGGCCCAAATTACATCTCAACAGACTAAAACACATAAATCTATGTAATACAGACCTCATTATTTCAGGTTCTTTAGTGGAAAAATCTCTCACTATTGCCTTTTAATTAATAAATACATGAATTGAAAGGCAATGTTTATAATAAAAATCTATATAAAAGTGAATAAAGTATTTAAAAGTCTCTAAAATAATTTCTTATGGTTTTATAAATAATTTTACCCTATAAGACAACTTATAGCCCAGAGGTTGTAAAAAGCTATGCAGAAAGGGCACTGCAGGATGGCTCAGTGTTCTAAAGCGCCTGCTTAGGAAAGCTTAGGCGGCTGCAGGGACCGCAGTTCAATCCCCGGCACCACATGCTGCACCAGGGCAGGCTGAGCCGGCCACAAAAATAAACAAACAAACAAAAGTTCTGAAGCAAGAAAAAAACCAAAAAGCTATGCAGAAATATTTACTAGCACTTGAGCGCTAATGAACAGTGAACTGGTCAACAAGCAAAAAAGAAGAATAAACTACAAAACTTACTTTTAGACAATTTGGATTCTGCACATACACATATATAGTATGTATTGTGCAAACAAATGAACAACGGGTTTCACAAAAAGAACATTTCAACCCTAGAGGTTGTACATATTGTTAGTAAGCAGAGGAATGCTCCTTACTGAGAGATAAAGACAGACTTTCCTTTGGGTGACTTCCTGACAAAATGTCTTTAAAAAGGCAAATTTTACTATAGGAAGTTAAAGCAATTTAACCTTGTCTTAGCAAAAAATACTGTTGAGAACATACTTCACTAGAAAAAACTCTAACGTGGCTAGACACTGAAGTATAATTCATTAAGGAAGTTCATTTTTCAAAATGTGATTCATCACAACTTTGAGGAATAAACTCAAATGTTTTCTTCTACCTCACTTTAAAAATTACCCAAATAAAAATATTTTACTCTAATAAAGTGACTGACACACATATGTATACCTTCTGCCTCATTTCCTATTCATTAGCAAATCCACCTATGGGCACCTATATTAGAAGCAAAACGAAATATAGAGTTAATTTGTTTTTTTTTTTTTTTTGTCTTTTTGAGACAGGGTCTCACTATGCAGTTGAGGCTGGTCCTGCGCTCACTTTTGTAGCCCAGGCTGGTCTCGAACTCGCACCAATCCTCCTGCCTCAGCCTCCCCAAGTGCTGGGATTACAGGCGTGAGCCACCACACCCGGCAAATATAGAGTTAGTTTGTATTTTGATTTTGATAGTAGTTTCTAAGGAATTTACTCAAACATTTTTTTTTTTTTTTTGTCTTTTTGAG
>PVJA010038630.1:0-19646 GCA_004027025.1 Myocastor coypus
TGCAATGTTGTCTTCAAGGTCTGAAACTCTATCTTCACTTTCATTACAATGGTTTTATCCAGATCCACATGTGTAAATATTGTATTGTGTCCCTGGTGTAAGAATTCAAAAGAAAAAGTAAAAATTGAAAGGTATAACACAATTAGATGGAAAGTGAGAACTTAAGGCTTAAACAATGAAGAGTGAGAAAGGAGGAAAGTTAGGAAATGTGATAGGGACAAATCATACATTTATTTAAACAAGATGGTTAAGGCAATGATCCTAAGAATCTCCATCAGGTTTTTGAAAATAGCAGTTAATGGGCAGAATTCTCACCCGGACGAGCTCTATATGCTGATAAATGTGAACTAAGCAATTACACTGAGGATAGCAATGTGTAATACTAAAAACATGCTTGGAGGGCTGACCAAATAGCTCAGCTGATTAAAGCAGGCACAGGGGTGGGGGGCTCGATCCCGAGCCTGCTGTGCAAGCCTCATCCACAGGGTACACTGAGACAGCAATTAAGACTGGGTGTTGTGGCACATAGCTGTAATCCCAGCTCTTGGGAGTCTATAAACAGGTGGATCACTATGAGTCTAATATAGTAGTGAGACCCTGAACACCCTGTAGACCCTTCCAAATAAATAAATAAATAAATAAATAAATAAATAAATAAATAAATATTTTTAAAAAGAACCATACTTGAAATACCTTTCATTTTGGTCATGTAAATGCATATTGCTTCTAGTGTCATACCAATTATTGCTACTGTCTTTAAAGTATTTTTAAAAATATAATAGAAAACAAGGTAAAAGAAAAAATTCATAGGATTATCCTGCTACAATGTTGTATATGGTTTGATTTCTAAATTTCTGTGTAAAAATGTGAAATGGTCCTTTTTTCACATTCTCTAGGGATTTATAACTTAGAATATTCATGGTTTCTGGAAAATAGCTGGTCCATGTTATGTCTAAGATGATTGATATTCAGACAGATAGTACTGTTAAGCTCAACTGTCTCTGTTACAAGGTAACAATATCATTAAACTTTTCTTCTCGATGTTCAACAACAAGAGCTTGCAGACCAAACGTTAGAGAAATAGAGGGGCTACAAGATTAGCCAATATTTTGGCCCTAGCACTACAAGGTTAGTGAGGACTCAGGACATAAGAGACCCTCTGCTGTGACATCCTAACTCAGTGGTGTCCTAAATTTTCTGACCATGGAGATTATGGGGCCACATAGGGAAGGGATTGATGATGTGTAGTGTGCCTAAGGAGAGTCACCTAGAGAGAAAAATTTCTCTTATGCTTTCACAGAGAGCAAATTGGTTACACAATGACTATGGCTCATTCAGATAGCTGATACTGACAAAAGATCTACATGGTTCCAGTATAAATCCTGAGGGTATTTGATGACCTTGTCAGATACAAAAGTTACACTTTTAGCTATATAGGTCTTGCTTTAACTTGGGCTTAGCCATTCAACAGAAAAATAAAACCATGAGGTATAAAAATTAATGCCATATTAATATGCTGAGCTGTAAAAGACTCGTCAACAACTTCTGACAGTTGCTAGCTCTGTTGATAACCCATTATTATTATGGTCTATTGGATTATATTTGGGTTATTTGGCTGAATTCATGTATAATCTTTAGACTGGTTTCAGGCATGAAAAGATCCTTTAAAGACTTCTCTAAATCCATTTTCTCTAACTGCAGTGGAATACCTATCGCTGAAAAAACAAAATGAAAAATGGGGATATGTTTGGAGACAAGAAACTAGGATATTGGTCAAATACATGAAGGTGGGACTTGGCTCAGTGCCTAAAGCGAATAAGCTACCTCACTCCTGAGATGAACATCCTGTCTAGTTAAGGGTTGCTGCCAATTGCTAGGCAACCAAGTATCATGTGTTACTAATTTCACAAAAGTGTAAACAAAGGACAATTTTGTTGTGAAAAAAGGGGGAAGTACATATATATATATATATATATATATATATATATATCTTAGTTCACTAAGAATAAAAGTTTATACTAATATTGTTTAGACACGATATCATGTCTGAATCTTGTCCTCTGAATTACTGCTATAAAGACAACAATATGCAATGTATTAACTATTGCAAACATCCTACTAACCTGTATTGAAACCGTTCCATCACTATTTTATCTTTTTTCTCATTAAAATGAATAAAAATGAAAAATGAAAAAAGTACAAATGGTTTTGCCAACTTTTAATGAAGTTTTTAATTTCTTGTGTCTTTTCAAATCTGCTTCATGTATTCTATTTCTTTCCTATAATGGTCATTTAACGTTTCCATCAGTTTTCTATTTTCTTTTTCTTTTTTGCAGAACTGCGGGCTGAACACTCAGGACCCTGTGCTTGCCAGGCAGGCACTTACTCTGCTGAGCTATCTCCCAAGTCCCCATTTTTCTATTTTCCGTGATATTTTTTTTTTTTAATCAGTGTCTTCTTTAGGAATGCTTAGTAATTCTTTCATTATAGTTAACTTTTTTAAAATCTGTGAAATGATTTATGATTTGACTTCCTCTGTACTCTTCTGCAGTTATTTCTTTACTTCAGTTGCTATTTCAGAGATTTCAGGTGTGTGACTTCCAATTTTTTCTATGCTGATGTCTCCTGGGATTTTTCTGGGTGGGCTTGTGATCTGAGATTTCCGTTTTGCTCCTTATTTTTGTCATTTACTGTTTCAGAGAAAACTATTTTGATTTCTGTGATACATTTTTGTGAAATTTTGATAGTTGGTAGCTGTATCACTGTAGTCAGAGCCTCTCCATAAATAGTCTGTGTTTTAGGAATTTGTCCTGTGTCAGAGATTCTTTTTTTGTGCATGTCCCAAGATTTTGCCTTATCTATTGATTGAATGAGCTACTGGTCTCCATTTGGCACTGTCCTCTGTCTTTCAGCATAGGGCTTTAGTGAGGTTATAACCCAAGCACCTCTCGATATTATTACCCAAGGGAGAACATATGGTTAAGGCAGATATGGTGACATTTTTATAGTAGTATAATTAGCAGTACTACTAATAGCTAGTAACATTTAGTAATTGACAAACTTTTGTAAATAATAGGTTTGTACTTTGGACCATAGGAGTAAACATTATAATTGTATAACAAAGTAGATCTTCCTTTCGTTTGAGATAAGGTCTCACTATGCAATTCAGGCTAACCTTGAGCTTATGATGTAGCCCAGGCTCGTCTCCAACTTGCAACAAACCTTCTGCCTCAGCTTACCAAGTGCTGGGCTTACTGGCATGCACCACCATACCTAGTTGGAATTTTTTGATTTTAGGGTTGGTATCCAGGGTCCACATGTGATAAATGACTGATTTATTGAAGCAGATTAGTCAGCCTAATATTTTTACGTACAAAATTGTAGTCTTATAAACATCCAATACTGTATCTCAGCATGTCCTGTTTACAGTCTCCCCCAGCCCAGGGAGACAGTGTACAGAGCCTTAGGTGATCCCTGAGGTTGTTTGCAAAGGGCACCTTCCTCATGAAGCATTCTCAGTCCCTCAAATCCCAAGATGATCTTTCTCTTTGACTTCAACTGTATTTTTATAATGTTCTCACGATAGTCTCAACTTGTGACTTATTCAACAGATTCTTAGATACAGAGAGCTCTTATTGTAGATATTAGACAAAATGTTTCTGTAATGTTATACTATATAATACTTACATAGCCCTATGATTTGAACACCTTACAGATTTGAAAAGTTATCCTAAAAAGAGTCAGGAATTCTTTTTTCTGTTGTTGGTAAAAAGGACTAATAGTCTGCAAAGTAGGAATATAGTTTATTGCTATTTGGCTCTCACCCTGAATGGCATTTCCACCAGATTAAGCTGATAAAATAGCAAATCATCTTTATGATTTCAAGTCCCTGTTGGACCTTGTCTTATTTTTGTTGAAATTCCTTATCTGTTTCTACACACAAAGAGAACAAAACAAGGGCTGGTTGAGTTGGAAGAAGGACGCAGAATGAACACCTCAGATTTGGTTCCAATAAAACTTCAGAATGAGTTATGGAATTTTAGCCATGCATTTAATCCTTATTTATAGTTCACTAACCCACACTGTTACAAGTTGTTGGTAAAAGGCTTTTCAGAAGGATTCCAGAAGCTATGGAATATGAAATTTGCTTTTGCAGCCACACAGCTCTAGAGTGTCTTGGGTGACAGCGTCATGGATAGGTCAGTGGACAGAATTTCTGGTGTTAATTATTTGCAGCTTGTGTTGAAGCTGGCAAACTGTGGAGTGCTGCTTCTTTTTTTTTTTTACCTCCCGGGACCCTGATTGCTTTCAAAGATGGAGATTTATCATAGTTTCATCTAGAAGTGATGGTTTCCTTTCTCAATGGTCATAGAATTTTATCTGTACCTCTCTGCTAGCCATCTCTCAGGGCTTACTTTGTATTGCAAAGATTTACACAAGCCTTAAATCCACTATGGTAGAGTAAACATCATGAGGTTGGAGGTCTTGCCTGATTCATGCTAGTATCCTCTGCTAGGCTTGCATGGTGCCTGGCACATGGTAGGAGCTCAATATATTTTGGAAAAGTAATTAAAGTAGATTCTGGGGACTACCCACTGTCCCCCTTCTGTCCCTCTCTCAGACAGAAGCTTTCTTTCCCCCAATAAATCTATTCTGTTAATAACCTCCATTTATTCCTAAAGTTCATTCTTCTGTTTTAGAGAACATAAACTCATTCCAAGTATTTTTCCGGTTTGGAGATAATTTTCCCCCTATATCGCATTTTGGAAGTCATCGATCCAAGATCAGTTTTTCTTCCTGCATCATTTGGAGTTTCCCACCCAGATCATGGAACAGAAATTGAAGCAATTCTACCTACCCAGGATCAGGGCCAGGCCCTCAAGGACAACATGGAAGACAAGGTGACTTCACAATTGTAAAGAGACACTCTTCAAAAGACAAGAGTAAACAAATACAGCTACAAGCTTCCCTAAGGATGAGCATCAGGGATTGATATTCTAAGTAGGTATCAATCACCTTGAAAGAGCCCAGTTGAGTCACTAACCCAAACCCCAAAAGGAAAAGGCTTGATTTAATCTATTTTACCTGAACAATGGTGCTTGTAATCTCATTGGTTGCCTATAGTTTTGTCCCACCTCATGCCCACCTAAGCGAGTTCCCATGTCTTCTCCACAATCTTAGACCCACCTCACCACATGGTTTTCTTCTATAAAAGTCTCTGGAAGACACAGCTTCCTGGGACCATTTACTTGGGGTTCCTCTTCTTTCCCTCTCTTGGACGGGAGCTTTCTTTCTCCCTAATAAATCTATTCTGCTCAGAAAAAACAAAAACAAAAACAAAAACAAAACTAGGTTCTAACACTAGAACCTATATTGAACACAACAACGTGCAGTATATCAACTACTGGTGAATACCTATCATCTTGTGTATGTGTGTGTGTGTTTTGAAATTGTGTATTGGTTCTAATGTCTTATCTATTCTTCTATTCTCTGTAAAATAAAAAAAAATAAAGTAGGTTCTAAATTCAGCAAATACTGTTCTCCTTATTTTACTAAAACCATTTCAGCATTTTTGCTTCTGCCCACTATTCATGTGGGTGGTATGAGCTAAAATTGCTAAAGAGGGATGTAATTTCCCTTGTTAATATAATTACTGCCATATATTATCACAGCACTTAAGTCATAATATCCTCATTTTCAGTGGCCTATACACATCACCAAAATTATCTCTGGAGGAGAAATTTATCATGTTTGTTTTCCGTCTCAGAGTGAAATGCTGCCAGGTTTGGGAAATGTGAGTTCATTCTCCTTCGGTGACAAGTGTGTGAGTAAAATGGGGGAAATTTCACCTCTGACAGATAAAAGATGGAAAGCTCTTCTTTGCATCCAGATACTTCATGAACTCCCTGAGATTCCAGTTCAGGGTAGGGGGTGGGTAGTGAGTATGCTTCCTCTCTATGGATCTTTCTAATTTGGGAATGAGAAATTGAAGAAAAGGAAGGAGATAAGAGGGAATATCTGACTTTCGCAGGTCCTCCCGGCAGCAAGTCCTTCTAATTTGGGTTAATGGCTTTGTCTGCTGAACTGAGGGTGGACAGAGGCGGGAGTTGTAACTGTGAGTGTGCCGGCAGCATGCAATAATCCTCAACACAGTCTAACAAGTGTTTTTTGTTGGCAAAGAGACCTGGCTGCTAGGAGTCTTGTTTCAGCCCAGGATTTAGAGGGGACTTTGAAATAAGATCAAGCTGATTCTTCGCAGTTTTAGGGGTAGGCAGAAGTGGGACAGTCATTCTGCAGGCCAGGACTGATATAGTAGAGTCACTTGGGAAGCTTTAGAAAGTAGATCAGTGGATAATTATTTTTATCTCTAGGAGAGTTGAATGCACAGTCAGATTGAGAACCACTGTCAACAAGATGTTATCGTAAGCAGGAAGTATAGGCTTGAGCAGCTCCTTATTGACCAACAGAAACGCTCTGAATAAGAGCAGGAAGACTTCTAGCTTACACCCACTATTTATGAACTCTTTCTTTGGGCCAAGCACCTTCCTCATTAACCCATCTGATCCTCATATAAACCATAGGAAGCATATTTTATGAGCTCTGTTTGAGAAATGACAACTTTAAAGACCAAGATCCTTCAGTTGAACTGTACCTTGAACCCCAATGACAATGGGACCATTGCTTCTTGGATCAGCCTAAGAAGGTTATGCAGTGATTTTTTTTTTCCAGTACTGGGGATTGAACTCAGGACCTTGCACTTGCCAGGCAAGTGCTTATTCTACTGAGCTATGTCCCCAGGGCTATTGCAATGATTTCAACTTTGCAATTTAAAGGTAGGTGACTGGAACAAGTTGCTTATTTTCTCTGACTCAGTTTTTCTACCTGTAGAATGGGAATAAAATAACTGTGAGGGTTTATTGACATAACTCTTGAAAAGGGCATATGATACTGGGCGGTCCAAACTAGGTACCAAGCAATGTTTCCTGTTATTGTTAGAATTGGTTCCAGAATCCGAAACAGGGTAGAAAATTCAGGTGTCAGGCCTGAATCCTAGGATGTAAAAGTGGAAAGGACATTGCCAAGGACATGGGGAGGGGCTGATGTGGCCTTGTTTGGACTCTCTATGCTCTTCTCAACAGGTTCTGACATGGGAAAACAAAAGCAATAGCAAACAAAGTGAATCAGTGATGCTCGTTGCTGCCTTCGTCCTCCACTTCTTTTGCTTGAAGTCTTGTCCTCCACAGGGTCTCCATCCTTCATGTCTGGCACACTCTCTGCCAGCTGTGATCTAGTGCTCGTGTCCCATCTCAGGTGATAATGGCTTAAGAAGGTCTTCATAACGGGAGTATTTGACCTTTCTAAGAGATTCAATTAACCTTCAGGACCTGAAGGAATGAATCTGTCATAGTGTAATTTAAGACCCTGCGAGGGGTAATAGGGATAGAATTCTGGGAGGGAGTGTTGGATGGCCGCCTTGGCTGTGTCAGGCACTGTCACCAGATGGTCATCTGGATGATAGGCACCACCTCTGGTTTTCCTTAGTGTCAGCTAAAGTCTGATGGTCAACCATAGGGGCACAGTAAATTCTCAAAAGCCTTGTTTGGATGTGACCTAATACATTAAATTATCACACTGTCCTATTGCTCCTGTCTTTGTGTTTCTGAATGCTTAATAACATTTAGTGCAGGATCTTGAGAAGTGAAAAATATTACTGAACTCACAATACATTGTGTACCTTGATAATCTCATTTTATTAACTTTAAAAACTCTCTTGCCTTTTACAAAATGTGTTTTGAATGCCTGTTAGGTACTAGGTACTGGCATAAATGTTTTGGGTTGAGGACATTGTATACAGCATCCATAGGATGGCTTCCTTCATAGTCTACTTAAAATTGATTCATTTCTTATTCTGGCACCATCTTGGCCAAGAGGCTGCATAGCCCTTTGGGTGTAGCTATCTAGGAAGCCCTAATTCTCAGCTCCAGACTCTTTGTCACTTATATCTTAAGTGTCCATCAGATGGGTGAGTGTATATAAAACTATACAATGATAGTATACCAATTGGTATTTTGTATACCAATTAAAAATAAAATGATCCACTTTCCCTGGTAACAGTTTGTTCTAATGGAGATTTCCCCAAATGAATCATGAGGCACATTGCTTGTTTTTAGTATGTAGAACTTAATCTTGTGACTCAAGATTTAGGTTTTTGACTTTCCATGAACTTGAGACTAATACTGACTTGTTCCCAGTTATTTAACTGGCTTCCAGTTAAATAAGAAGGGACTACATGTATGCAGACTGCCCCTGCCATTGGTGTAAGCATTTGTTAAGTGTGGCCCTTCATTTAGAACAAAATGTTAGCCACGGAATTTTCAGATAAAGCAGAAGAGAGGTCAGTGATTTTGCATTTGGGACTGTTTTCACATGTAGAACTTTCGCTTTTGGGTAATAGTCAGTTTTGTCTATTGTTTGTGTTTTGCATCTTGGACAATTCTGACAGTTTGAGAGGCAATGACTTGAGGAATGGACTGTGTGTGGCTTTAAAATACACAAAGGGGAAGGAGTGATTGCACAGTGACAGCGAGAGGAACAAGAGCAGTGGGCATATCAAGGAGTCAGAAATAGAGGAGTGGAGAGTACAGGGAAAGAGGCCAGATGTGAAAATAGTTGTCATTGTCCTGACATCTTGCAGGCCTTGGAGGAAGGAAGGCCTGTGTTTGTGCTGGTTGGGTCTGTGGAGCTCTGTGTACACTCCCCAGATAAGCAACAACACGAGAAGAGGTTGAACACACCAGCGAGCAGCTCATTTGCTTGGCCTTTTCCTAGGTTGCTCTGTCCAAGGAGGGTGCAGCAATTGCTTTCTGTGCCAAGAGCCAGGAGGAGGATGGGAGAGTCACAGGCTTTGGAGCTGTCCCATCCTAGGTTGGAGTCCCTGATCTGTCACTCACTAGATAGGTGGGCTCACCACTTTGATTCTTCAGGTGATTGTCTACAAAATGGAGATACTGTACACATCTCAGGATTGTTGGTATGGATTAGCATCAAGCTATCTAATGTACTTATGATGATTACTCATGTGGGTGCACTCCACTGGCTCATAGGGTGCTCCCTGGCATCATTTGCATGTTATTTGGGTTTGTGTCATGCGTGAGAGTGCTTCCAGGTGAGATGAATACTTGAATTGGTAGACAGAAGATAGTAGATTGTTCTCCCCTGTGCAAGTAAGAAACAGCCAATCCGTGGAGGAGATCAGTAGTGCCAAAAGCAGGGCAAGGGAGGAGTCTTTCTTTTGCTACCTGAACAGTAGAATTGGGAAGTAAGCCCTTGCTGCCCTCAGATTGGGACTTTCACCGTTTATGTTTCTGATTCTGATTTTTGGACTTAAATTTGAGTTTGTGTCATCAGTTCTCCTGGTTCTGAAGCTCTTACATTCAGATTGGCATTGTAGCTTCCCTATCCAGAACCCAGACCAGTGGGCTCACAGGTAGGAACTCTTGGCCTGCACCCCTATACCACTGGGACTTCTTCCCTACCCAGAGTCTGGCCTCAGCATCCCTGTGGAACCCTGCATCAAAATTCCCTGCAGAAAAGCTGGGGGTCAGACTGTCCCAGCTAAATCAGGAGCTGAACATCTTGCTAGAGGAGCACAGCAGGCTCACTTCGACAAGTTGTAGCAGGAAGAAGCTGAGCACAGCAGCAAGACCTAGCCAGTTACATTTGGGCAAGGTCAAACTTGGTAGATCCAGACCCAAATTTCAGTAGGCACTAATGGCATAACTTCACCAAAGTTGTACACCAAAGATAAGAGGACAGCGCTATACAAAATGACAAAGAGAAGGAGCAAGATGCAATCTCAGGTCCTGAGCCCACCCAAACAAGTGCAGGAGGCACTAGCGTAGAAGAAAATGGGAATCACACACCTGAAATCTCTGAATTAATAGCATCTGAAGTAAAGAAAGAAGGCAGAAATATATAAACTCAGATCAGAAATAACCTCTGTATTAAAAAAAAAAAGACATCTCTGAATTAATAGTGTTTGAAGTAAAGGGAGAACTGCAGAAAGGTAGAGAGGAAGTCAGATCAGAAATAATTTCTCAAGTAGAAAAAGAAAAGATGAATATAATGAAAGACTTAATAAATGCTTCTAAAGAAGACATTTGTAGAAAATTAGAGGAGAATGGAAAAATTATGGATGATTAAATGAGCAATATTGGAAAGAAATAGATTTCATGAAAGAATTTCAAAGTGATATACAGGCAAATAAAATCTCAATCACAAGCTGGCAACACTACATGAATGAAAGTAAAATAGAATTTCATATCTTGGAGGCACAGTCATAGCTAATGAAAAGGTAAGAAAGGATCTCTTAAAAACAACCAGGATGCAGGAAAAAAATAATTTTACATCTGCAAGATAATGCAAAGATGAACAATGTGAGACTAATAGTTATTAACAAGAAAGAAGTCAATACAAATGATATAAAAAGAATATGGGCAGAAGTAATAGCAGAAAACTTCCCAAATATGAGAAAACAATCTGGCATTCAGGTAGCTGAAGCATACAGAACTTCAAATAACATCAACCTGACTGAAAGCACATCCAGACATATAACAGTCAAGATCTCAGAAGTCCAGCAGAAGAATAATATACTAAAAGCTACTAGAGAAAAGAAACAGATCATATTTAAAGGAAAATCCATCAGAATAATGGTAGATTTCTCTTCACAAACCATGAAGTCAAGAAAAGCATGGAGCAGAGTGCTTCAAGTCCTCCATGAAAACAAATATGGCCCAGGTTGCTATACCCCCAAAAAGCTCTCTTTCGAGTATGAGGGAGAAGTGAAATATTTCCATGACAAAGAACAAGTAGAGAATTTCATGATGACAATGCCAACCATAAAGAGACTATACAAATATGTTTTAGAGAGGGATGAAAATGATCCAAACTCTACAATTGAGAACAGAAAAACTCACCAAATGGAGCAACCAAGTAAACAGAGAAGAAAAAGGAGCAAACAATAGTAGCCAAAAAGCATGCCAATCATAATTCAGTACATTCCAGTTATGACCATCAATATAAATGGGCTTAATTCTCCAATTAACAGAAATAAACTGGCACAGTGGATTAGTAAGAAAAATCCAAGAATATGCCATGTAGAAGAAACACATGTAACTCCTAAAGAGATTCACAGGTTGAAAGTCAAAGGATGGAAAATAATACTATATGCTCCAGCACCTCAGAAAAAAAGCAGGGCAGCAATTCTGTTTGCAGGTGATCTGAACTTCAAATGAAGCTTGATCAAACAAAACAAAGAAAGGCACTACATACTGGTTAGGGGAAGTTTTTTAAGAGGAAGAGGTAACACTCTTAAATATCTACACACCCAACATAGGAGTACCAGCTATATAAGACAAATTTTAATGGATATGAAAAATTTAGTGTCTAATACCACAATCTTAACAGGAGACTTTAACACCCCTATCTTTATCCCACAAAGATAGGACAAGCAGGCAAAAATTAGCAAATTCACAGATATGAACCAGAACTTTGAACATCTGGAATGAGGGACCTATATAGAGTGTTCCAACCAAATATTTCTGAGTACACATTTTTTCAGCTTCACATGGGACATTTTCTATAATAGACCACATATTAGTCCATACGTCATGCTTAAGTATTTGCGAGAAAAAAAGAATTATTCCATGCATATTATCTGAGCACAGTGCAATGAAACTGAAAATAAATGACACAAGAAGCAACAAGGAATCCAGAAATACATGGAAATTAAACAACATGCTTCTGAGCAACCAGTGGGTTACAGATGAAATCAAAGAAGAGTTTAAATAACATTTACAATTTAATGAAAATTCAAGCATAACCTACCAGAATTTATGGGATGCAAAGAAAGCAGTTCTTAGAGGAAAATTTGTAGTTGAATTCACACATTAAGAAAACAGAATGGGCACAAGTAAATATTTTAATGCTGCATGTAAATCATCTAGAAAAGGAAGAGCAAACCAAACCCAAAGCCCAAAGACAGGAGGAAGCTATAAAGATTAGAGCAGAAATTAATTCAATCAAGACAAGGAAAACGATACAAGGAATTACTGAATTGAAATTTTAAATAAAACTGATAAATTCCTAGCTAACCTCATCAAAAAGAGGAAAGAAAAAACTCAAATTCAAGCAGTAAGGAATGAAAAGTGAGAAACTACCACAGTCCCAAGTGGTGACTGAGAAGATCTTTAACAGTTATTTTGAGACTCTATACTCTTGCAGAACTGAAGGCACAGATGAAATGGACAGGTTCATAGAGAGGTACAATTTACCAAAAATGAATCAAGAAGATATAAGAACTCTCAATAACCCAATAACAGCTAATGAAATACAAAATGTAATTAAAAAATTACTGACAAAGAAAAGTTCAAGACCTGATGGATTCACCACTGAATTCTACAAGAAATTTACAGAAGATATAATCTCAATACTCTTCCAATCTTCAGTGAAATAGAAAAGGAAGCAATCTTCTCAAAATCATTCCTGGAGGCAAGCATTATACTGAAGCCAAAACCAGAGAAAGCTGAAACTAAAAAAGAGAACTACTGGCCAATCTCTCTGATGAATATAGATGCAAAAATCCTCAATAAAATGTTCTCAAATAGAAGGCAGCAAAATATTAAGAAAATTATACATCATGACCAGGTATACATCCCAGGAATACAAGAATGGTTCAACATACAAAAATCTATAAATGCAATACACTATATCAATAGAGCCATATCCTAAAACCATATGATCTCAATTGATTAAGAAAAGGCCTTTGACAAAGTCCAACACTCATTCATGTTCAAGGTACTTTAGAAAATTGGAATAGATGGCCTGTACCTCAATTTGATAAAAGCTATCTGTGACAATCCAACAGGTAACATAATTCTAAATGGGGAAAAACTTGCCTTTTACTCTCAGATCTGGTACAAGACAAGGATGTCCTCTATCACCACACCTATTCAATATAGTTCTGGAATCACTGGCTACAGACATTAAACAAAAGAGAAAATAAAATAAATAGGAATAGGTAATGAGGAAGTTAAAACTGTCATTATTTGCAGATGACATAATAGTCTGCTTGGAAGACCCAAAAAAACTCCACCAACAAGCTACTAGAATTAATATGCGAATTCAGTAGCATAGCAAGATACAAAGTCAACACCCAAAAGTCAATAGCATTCCTCTACACAGATAACAAATACACTGAGGGAGAAATTAGAGAAACAATACCTTTTACAATAGCACCACAGAAAAAGAAATACTCAGGAATTAATCTAACTAAAGAAGAGAAGTAAAAGATGTATTCAGTGAAAACTACAGAACTGTGAGAAAAGAGATCCTAGATGATTTCAGAAAATGGAAAGATATTCCCTGCTCCAGGATAGGAAGAACCAACATTATGAAGATGGCCATACTCACAAAACTGTTACACAGATTTAAATGCAATCCCTATCAAAATACCATCAACATACCTCACAGACCTGGAGAAATCATTCCTGAAATTTATTTGGAACCAGAAAAGATCTAGAATAGCAAAATCAATCTTGGATAACAAAGATAAGTCAGGAGGCTTTGCAATGCCTGACTTAAAATTATACTACAAAGCTACAGTGATAAAATCAGTATGATACTGGCAAAAAAAGTAGACCTGAGGATCAGTGAAATAGATTAGAACGTACTGAAGGAGATACAAACACACTCAGTCACCTTATCTTTGACAAAGGTGCTAAACATGTTTACTGGAAATAAGATAGCCTCTTTGACAAATGGTGCTGGAAAAGCTGGCTGTCTCCAGGCTGAAAACTAAAACTTGACCCAGGCCTATCAATATGCACTAAACTAAAGTCAGAATGGATCAAAGATCTAAATATTAAAAGAGAAACACTAAATCTCCTGGAAAAGAAAGCTGGAGGAAATCTTGAAGAGATTGGGGTAGGCAAACAGTTCATGGACCACAAACAAAATGCACGTGTAACACTTGAAAGAATCAACAGCTGTGACCTCCTCCACCTGAGAAGTTTTTGTGTGTCAAAAGATATTATCAACAGTGGAGAAAGACAACCCATAAATTTTTTTTTTTTTTTTTTTGAGACAGGGTCTTGCTATGCAGTTCCGGCTGGCTTTGAGCTCACTTTGGTAGCCCAGACTGGTCTCGAACTCACACCAATCCTCCTGCCTCAGCCTCCCGAGTGCTGGGATTACAGGCATGTGCCACCACACCCGGCTCAACCCATAAATTTTGAAAAAAAATCTTAACGAATAAGTATTGAGACAAAGGTCTTCTATTTAGAATTTATAGAGAACTAAAAACCATTAGGTTCCCAAAATTTAAAGACCCAGTCCAGAAATGGGTATTTGAGATGAACACACACTTCTCAGAGGAACAAGTATGACAAGCCTATAAATACATGAAGAAATGCTCCACATCATTAGCCATCGTGAAATGCAAATTAAAATAGCATTTAGATACCATCTCACCCCAGAAAAAATGGCTATCATAAAGAAATCTACCAACAACAATTGTTGGACAGGTTGTGGGGAAAAAGGAACACTTCTCCACTGCTGGGAGGGAATGCAAACTGGTGCAACCATTATGGAAATCAGTGTGAAGACTCCTTTAAAAATTAGGATTGGAAATCCCATTCAATTCAGCTATCCTCCTACTGGGAATTTTCCCAGAAGAACTGAAAACATCATATCATAGTATTGTTTGTTTATCTATCTTTATAGCAGCACAGTTTGTCGTAGCCAAATCTTGATAACAACCAAAATTCCCATCACTTCAAGAATCCTTGAAAAAGATGTAATGTTTTGTACAATGGAATATTACTCAGCCACAAAGAATGATAAACTTGAAGCCTTCATATACAAGCAGATGTATCTTGAATGTACTTATAATTGAAATAAACCAGACCCACATTGGTAAACATCGTACAGTCTCCCTAGTATAAGAGTACAAAAGAAGAAATAAAAATGGAAAGGAATAACACAGTTAAATGGAAATAAAAAACTTGAGGACTAAACAATGAAGAGACAGCAAGCAGAAAAGTTAGGAAACTTGGCAGGAGCAAAACCACACACTTACATACACAGGAATGAATTAAACAATGGTCCTAAGAATCTCCAACAGTTTTTTTTGACACTGAAGATGGCAATGTGTAGTACTAAAATCCTGCTTGGAATGCCTGTCATTCTGGTCTTTTGGATGTGTGCTGCTTCTAATGTCACTTCAATTATTGCTATATTCTCAGGTAAATTTTGTTTTAAAGAAACAGTTAACAACAAGAAATAAAGTGTAATAAGAGAGCATAAGAGACAAGGAAAATGCACAGAATTAACCTGTGACAATTTTGTTTATGGTTAGATTTCTAAATTGCTGTGTCCAAATGTGATACAGCGATTTATTAGAATGTCAATGATTTATGGAATATACCAGTTTCACGTTAGATCTAAGGCATTTGATTTTCATAAATACAGTGACGTTAAGCTCAAATGCCTGTGCTACAGAGTAATAGTACCACCCAGATTCTCTTCTGGAGGCTTAACTACTGATGTTTGTAGCCCAAAATTTAGAGAAAAGAAGGGCTACAAGGATAACCAATATTTTGGTCCTAGCCATTTAAGGTCAGTGAGGACTCAAGGCATAAGAGAACTTGTACTGTAACATCCTATAACTCAGTGGTATCTCTGATTTTCTGTTCAAGGAAATTATTGGGTCACAGAGGAGAGGGACTGACAATGTATGTGTGCCTAAAGAGATTCACCTAGAGAGAAAACATTCTCTCAGGCTTTCACAGAGAGCAAACTGGTCAAGCAATGGCCGTGACTCATACAGACAGCTGAAACTGACAGCAGTTCTACAAAGCACTGTACATGGTTTCAAAGTAAATCCTGATAGGATTTTACTGACCTTGTCAGATACAAAAGTTACATGTTTTGTTATATAGGTCTTGCTTTACCTTGGCCTTAACCATCCAACAGAAAAGTTTAACTGCAAGGCATGAAAAGTAAAGCCAGATTAGTATGTTGAGCTATAAAAGGCTCAAGTCAGCAGCTTCTGACAATGGCAGTTTTGCTGACAACCCACTAGTATTATGGAATATTGAACTATGCACACAACTACTTTCTCTTAGCTGAGAAGAAATATTTGTACTAATAGTGTTTAGAAAAGTTACCATGTCTGCATCTTGTACTCTGAACAACTACTATGAAGAGAACAATATACATTTTATTAATTATTGTGGCTATCCTACTAACTTGTTTTGAAACTCATTGTTATTTCTTATTAAGAGTAATAAAATTGTGAAAAACATTGGTGTTTTATCATTGGTGTTCCTAGGTTTCAGCTTGCAGAGGGCAGATTATGGGAATTCTCAGCCTCCTTACTGTGCCAGTCAATTCTTTATAATAAATCTCTTTCCAGGTGTATATACATATGTCTTGGTGATTCTATTCATCTGGAGAAATCTGACACACTTGCTAATCTACATAAATGGCAAATGAACAGCAAGCTTAAATACTACTTAGGTGGGAAATCCACAGAATCAAAGCAGAAATTATTAAGTTTTATTTGATCTCACTGTAGTTATAGGTATATGTGGGCTGAAAAATAATTGATGGCGAAATTTTACTTATTCTTGTGGAGGTGCATCTTATTCTTGTTAAAGGCAAATCCTATTCAATGAAGACATACTAAATGTCCACAGTGTCATTGGCATAACACATATATAGATGCACAATCAGGCAAAATAAATGGATCTGAAGAAAATCAACCAACCAATCAACCAAACAACTGCAAGGTGATTAATATTATGCGTGGAAGTAGAGAAGAATATAAGGTAAAAATTTATTGAGATTGAAGAGGGGTGCTTATGTCACTCAAGATGACAGTTTCAGTCAAGACTTGAATCAGTTGGGTTTAATTGGAGAAGTGGCCAGTAGACTGGTGAGAAGGGATTGCTGGGCTCTTGGGGACAAGTGGAAAGAAACATTAAAGAGAGAAGTTGGGTGCAGGGTATCAAGGAAAGATGATAGACTTCAGAAGCAAATGCATCCCAAGTTGAAAAGTATCCCTCAAATGACAGGATTGCCGGAGGGAGCCAGAGATTTAACAGCATTTGAGATTGTGATATGCATTGCTCTACATTTTGACAGAGGATGAAAGGAAAAGAGAAGCTCAGTCTGAGAAAGTTCAATGCTGGGAGTGACCTTCCGACCATGATCTTGGGCAGCTCAATGATTTCCGGAGGACGTTGAGTGGACGCTGCCCTGAGAACCCTTCTAAGTCACAATGGTTTCAGTGTCTCAGTACTCTGCTCTCCCAGAAATGCTCTGGGGAGGTTTAATGATGCCTGTCTTAGGCAGCCCTCAGCCACCTGGAGCAGGAAGGGATAGGCAGCAGGTGTACCTAGTGTGACTGGAGCTGCGGAAAGGCCCCCGTCATTAGCTGGTGCAGGAATCAGCCCATGAGCCCGGCCACCACGAGAGCATTCAGAGGAAGGATGCCACTGAGGATGAGCCCACAGCTGGTGCCTGGGGCAGTCGCCCTGGGGCATAAGGCAACTCATTGAACAACAGACACCCCTTGCCTGGGGAGCTGGTGTTTCTAATGTTTTCCCATCCTTGGGATGAAGCAGAACTGGGTGAGGATGAGCCTTTTTTTTTTTTTTTTTTTTTTTTGTTGGCAGACAGGAGTCGTCTCCTTTTGCCTTTTTAAGATGCTTGTAGAATAGGAATAGTGTTATGGAAATTAGTTAGCAGCTGCCGCACATGAATGTTTAGAAAATTAATATTACTCACATTATACAGCACGGAAGCAGAATTTTAATGAAGCACAGAAACTACACGCACATTGACCCCTTCCCCTTATCAGAGAAATCTCCGAATGCATAACTTTCCTTGAGAAAACTTCTCATTTCCACCAAGCTTCTATAGGCCTATTAGTGACAAAAATAGCACATTCACAACCCAAAGGAGCAAATATTTCAGAACATATTGTACTAAAATATGACAGTGTCAGCTAAACCATTATCTATACTTATTTCTTATTATTAATTCTTAACAATTAGCTGTTCTTTGTTGCATGGTAATGGGATTTGCCATACTATAAAAAATGCTTTAGAGTCGTAAGTGTCAGACTTTGTTCGTGCTGATTCTGTTAGAGATGATTGTTATTTGCTCTGCGGCCTGCTGGGATGTGCTCAGCGTTGAGTGGAAATATGGGAGAAGGGAGGGGAGGATGTGTAGGGGAGGAGGAAATTACAGGAGATCCAACTCAAGAAAGCTTGTCTTTGCAAACTTAAAGCTAAAGCCACCAGCAAAGTCAATGCAAAAGCTTCAGGTGATTTGGGAAGAAAGGAGGGACTCAGGAGATGGGATCAGGAGTGTGATCTTAGGTGAGTGGGGATCCCAAGAATAGGATGCAAAGGGAATTTGGGTGAAGAATGCAGAGAATAAGCAGTCACAGGTGGGGGACAAAGACTGGAGTCTCCAGATGGTCCTTGGATAGCTCCATGGAAAGCGGCAGAAGCTCACCAGGGGCAGCATTTAAGGACATGCTCAAGGCAGGAGCACATTTAGCCTAGGAGGAGGCTCAGAGAGGAGGAGGAGAAAGTGAAGGAGGAGGACGAGGAAGTGGAAGAGGAGGAGCAGAAGGAGGAGGAGGAGGAGGAGGAGGAGGAGGAGGGGGAGGAGGAGGAGGAGGAAAGGCACAGTTCTCAGATGGCTGGTCTGCCTTTTATGCGATTGATAGCCTCAACCCACATAAAATATGGTGCCACCTGGTGCCAGGGCACAAAAGTGGTTTTGCCAAAAACTCCCCACAGGCTCCTATGCAGTGAGGTGCAGGGGCAGTGAGAGGAAAAGGATCAACAAAGACAGTGGACTAATTGCTAGCTAGAAATTACACTGAGAAAGAGATTCATTTGCCCCTTTGTGGAGAAGTTTGTTACATATAATGTGTTATGTTCTTTATTCAAATATGCTACATTTCACTAGAGGAAGAGTGCATGTGCATGCGCGTGTGTGTGCTCGTGCATGTGCGCACATATTTCATGCTGATCGTGGGCAGGTGGGACAGATCTTTATCTTTGTTCCCAAGGTCAGCTGTATTTGCTTACCCCTTCCTGGGAGCAGGCACGGGGCTGAATTAACCTGCTGCTGAGAAAGTCCAGTGAGGTTTGGCATCTGCAGTGCGGCGCTCACACAGCTGCAGAACTATGTTGGATGCAACTTTCACAGCTCACGGGAACTGGCAATCTCACATCATGTGGAGAGCCCAGAAATGGCGGAGGTAGAAATATTATACCACAGAGATTGGCAAATGGTGCAAACTGGGGCGCTGCTTCCTCCTCCTGTGACACCATCAGAAGAACTGAGTGGTAACCATTTACCAGCTCATTGCCAAATCTCTGTCTTTTAGGTACAGAGGAAATTGGAAAGAATGGCATGGTAGGCTGAGCAGGAAGGCTGCAAGTTTGAGTTTTGCTTGAGCAAGTTAGTGAGACTTTTTCTTAACATAAAAGGTTGAAGAAGAAGGAGAAGAAGAAGAAGAAGAAGAAGAAGAAGAAGAAGAAGAAGAAGAAGAAGAAGAAGAA
>PVJA010038631.1:0-19640 GCA_004027025.1 Myocastor coypus
TTTTTTTTTTTTTTTTTTTTTTTTTTTTTTTTTTTTTTTTTTTTTTTTTTTTGTCTTTTTGAGACAGGGTCTCGCTATGCAGTTGAGGCTGGTCCTGCGCTCACTTTTGTAGCCCAGGCTGGTCTCGAACTCGCACCGATCCTCCTGCCTCAGCCTCCCGAGTGCTGGGATTACAGGCGTGAGCCACCACGCCCGGCTTGATTTAATTTTTAATTCACTTCAGATTGTGGTCTCAAGATGTATCCATTTACCTAAAAATCCCTCAACTTTATCCTTCTTTATTGCAGAATAGTTATGGCAGCCTGCATACCATACACTCTAAGGGGAGGAAAGAGGCTTGCTCTCACACTCCTCTCTCTCTCTCTCTCACTCTCTCTCTCTCTCTCTCTCTCCTACTTCAAAACACTTGGCCTCTGCCATGTGCCACCCTGCCTTGGAGCCAGCTCATTATGGACTGAAACTTCCACTAACTGGGAGCTAAATTAACCTTTCCTTCCTTAACTTTGGGCATTGGGTATTTTGTCTCGGCAATAAGGAAAAAGTGAAGAAAGCAAAGGTGATACAGAGATAGAGATGAGATGAGGTGGTAGTGAATGTGAGCCTAACGTTTGGAAGCGGTGGCTGGGGACAGTCTCCGAAGAAGTAGTTGCAGGGAAAAGTGGGTGAAAGAGGAAGGAAGGTGGGATTCTAGTACTCTTGAAGAACTTTTCAAGGGAGAGACGTAAGTTTAGCAAGCAGGAGGTACAGAACTAACTTCCAGAGCAGAATGGGTTGAAACTGTTGGTTCAGTGACCCCTGCGAGTTGGTGACAGCTGAGGCAAGTAAAAGTGGCCGAGTCCTCCAGGAGATCAATGAGATGAGTAGGAACAGCCGCAGTGGGAGCAAAGGGAAGTCCACTGCAAGACAAATATGGATTCCAGTCTCGCATCAGAGCTGAAGTGTGAAATGATTTTCCACCAATGTAATGAAAAACATTTGCTTTAAGGTGTCAGTAAAGGCAAAAGGGAATGAGGTGTAGCACCCTAATGGGCTCCGTCCCTCACACTGGGCTCAGTTCCCTTGCAAGCCCTGAAAGGCTATCCCTCTGGCCTCCTCAGAGGTCACAAGGAAAACCCAGTCGTGTAGCGACCTGCATGGACGATGTGTATCAACAACCCAGGATCTGAACTGAAGAGAGAACAACAGAGTTCCCTAGGCCTGGCTGGAGCCCTGACAGCAGCCCTGCTCCCAGCATGCTCTGCACAGCTTCTCTGCCAAGCCAGCTGCTGATCAGCCCGTCACCTCCCTCCCATGTGGGACAGCACTGAGGACACACCCATGATCAATCAGCCACTTCCCCTTTCCCTTCCTCAGGGACTCTGGAAGACAGAGATTGTGCCCCTTTGCTATGGACAACATCCAGGGGCTTAATTCATACAAACTTAAGCAGCTTCTGAGGGCATCTGGCTCCTATGCAGGTAAAAACAATAGGTTTTAGGATTTCCTGCTGGATGTTAAGGAATGATTCCCCTGCAAAATCTCTGAAGGGCAGACCACATGGAAGCATTCCAGGAGTGAGGACAGGACAGTCTAATGCTCCTCACCTGATTTTTTTTTTATTGCTTCACACACTATATTCTAGGTTGCTGCAGGTGTGGGAGGCCTCTGGCACCCAGAGCTCTTTGATCCAGGGCTTGGCAAATTTCCAGTGAGGCTAGCATTCCAGGAGAGCCTGGGGCCCCTTCCCTTCCTCCCAAGAGTTGGTAACACAGCTGAGGTGGAGACCACCTGGAATGGCCCTCAGGACTGACCACTGGATCCAGCCACTGCCTTGCGGGCTGCTCAGCTGCTAACATGGGTTCAACTCCTACAACTCAAGCTTGCTGCTAGCTAGTTCTCCAGCTGACATTTCCAGCCACATTTGATAGCTATTGTACAATGTCTCCATTTGCAAGGTGCTGAATGCCTACCTGAGACTAAAACGCTGGGCACTCAGTTCATGACGTGCATGTCTGTAGGTTGTGGTACAGGAGCGTGGGCTGGGTGAGACATAGCTCCAGGACACATGAAACTATTCTATATCAAATGCTGCTTTGAGGTACTGGATCCCACAGGGTCTGGAGTGAGGATTATTTTAATCTTGCAGGTAAATAAGCTGAGGTTCTGACTACTATGGACTTTACCCAGAATCAAGAGTCTTAAGGGTCAGAAGAAAGATTAGAACTAATCCCAGCTGACCTCAAGTTCTGCATCTCTTTGAATTTCAATGTGCTCCTCCAATTTTAGTTTTTCTTCTTTTTGAGATAAGTATGTATGAAAATGAGCACATAGCTGACACTACTTTTCTCTCAGAGAAACTTGAAGTAACCAAGGTTGGTTATCAGATCTACAGCCGAGAGTACCTATGAAGCTATAGTATTCCCAGCACACAGCAAGTGTACTCACTTTATTTTTAAAGAATTTTTTATTTATTTTTTTTTTCTTGTTTCAGAACCTTTATTTGTTTATTCGTTCATTTTTATGGCTGGCTCAGCCTGCCCCGAGGGCAGGGCTGACCGCAGCGTGTGGTGCCGGGGATCGAACCGTGGTCCCTGAAGCCGCCCAAGCTTTCCCAAGCAGGCACTTTAGACCACTGAACCATCCCGCCGGGCCCCCTGTACTCACTTTTTAAGTAGTATAAACCTACCACCCTGTGTTTCACTTATTGACACACAAGAGGCACATAATTGACATATAATAGCTATATATGTTTATGGGGTGCAGTGTGATATTTTGATACCCTTAATAAGCCTGTCCTTTTAACCTCAAGTGTTTTCTTTCCAAGTAGAAATGAAAACTCAAATCTCTGTACCTCTGGCTTCCAGATGACTATAGAAATGCAGGGGTGCTTGTGTGCTGCTCCCCACTGAGCCCACAGCATGTCATAATTCCTGATGGCTTCTTTGCTCCAACCAGCAGTGCAGCTCAGAGAAAACCCAGGGAGTGCTGGGTTCGTGGTCCCTGCATAGTACACAAAAAGAGAGGAAGAGAGGGGAAAAGACAGGTGTCTCAAGACTGGAGCTGCGCAGAACAGCTGGCTGTGCTTTTGACAGACAGACACCTGTGCAAACACCAGCGAGGGTGGGAAGAGTCCTGGCTAACTTTGAAAGGCATCTCCAGGGTGAGTCCCGTGAGCCTTCTCACAGATGCGCTCATCCGTGGTTCTGTGGCCACAGCTTCCCCACTGACTTCAGGATGGTTCCTCGGGCCAGAGCAGCCAAAGCACTTGGCAGAAAGTGCTCCCAACACCTCCCTTGGTTCTTTCACCTAGAATCTCATCTGGCCTTGAAAAAGCTTGAACTAACATGGAGTTAATGGCCCTTTGTTCCCTGAAACAGTGTTGTTTTGATAGTGACGGCTTATTAAGTGGGAAATAACATTTATATTGGCACAGGACTTCCACATACCTTACTTAGAGTTGATTCTTACAACTCATGTGGCAAGAAAAGTTGGTGATAAATACAGTTATCCCTTGGTGCCCCTGGGAAATTAGTTCTAGGACTTTCTCTCCCCAGGAACTTAAGTCTGTGGATTCTCAAGTCTCTTCTATAAAATGTGTAGTATGGGACCCGGCGGGATGGCTCAGTGGTCTAAAGTGCCTGCTTGGGAAAGCTTGGGCGGCTTCAGGGACAGCAGTTCGATCTCTGGCACCACATGCTGCACCAGCCCTGCCCTCGGGCCATAAAAATGAGTGAATAAACAAAGGTTCTGAAACAAGAAAAAAATAAATAAATAAATAAATTTTAAAAATTAAATAAAATAAAATGTGTAGTATAAAATGCCGTTCTTGTCATCTAAATCATCTTTAGATGACTAATAATATGTAGTATAATATAAATGCTACATAAATAGGTGAGAATAGTGCAAGAAAATGTTTGTGCATATCACTACAGGTGCACTTTTTTCTTTGTAATATTTTTAACTCATAGTTGGTTGGATCTGACATTGTAGAACTCAAGGATACAAAGGATCGATTGTTATTTTTATTTTTTCTGCTGTAGGCTTTGAAGTCCAGACAGGTGAAAGATTTGTGTGTTGCTACGTATTTAGCATATGGAAGTATTAAGACCCAAAGATAGATCTCCTGGTTCTAAGTCTAGTTGGCTTTCTGTACAAAGCATTATAGCAGAGACTCCCAGGATTAGTCATTTTCACATTGTAGTGGAATCTGTAAAACATAAATGTCTCTTTTAGGATATAGTCACAAGTCATCAGGAAGCCAAACAAATTTTAGTGTAATTGTGGCCCATGTAATACTTAAGGCGTACTAAATAAAGTGTTTCATGTTATCTAGAATTCAAATTTAACTTGGTATTTTGTCCATTTGCACTGTTATAACAAAAGCAGGCAATATATAAACAACAGAAATCTGGATCTTGCAGTTCTGGAGGAAGGGAACCAAGGTCAAGGTACTGTGAGGTTCAGAGTCTACAGCAGGGACCCATAGTGCATCCTACCTGGGGGAAGGGATGAGGGTGGCCCACTCATCCTCCTCAAGCCCTTTGTAGTCTAACACATTCCTGAGGCCGCTATGTCCTGACTGAATCAAGCCCCAGAGGCCAGGCCTCTAAATATTGTGACATTAATTATTACATTTCAAAACAGTTGGAGGGAGGCATTTAGACCGTATCATTTTCTTCTTTTAAACCTAGCAACTCTAATTCAGATATCCACCCAGGTCTGTGTATTCATATGCATAGGTCTCTATGGACCAACATTACTTTTCCACTGAAGCTCCTACACGGTAATGGCGCTGTCTCTGCTGGGCAGATCTTGTGGTGCCTGCCTCTGGTGAGTACAACCTGATACTGATGGGGCTCCCCCATTTTTAGTCCCAGTCCACCTTTCTGTCCACCAGAACTATATATCTAACCACATATTACAAATCTTTGTCGTCTCCTCTTGAGTGCCCCAACTAAACTTATCTTCCTGTTGTTGGCCCCTTTCTCTGAAGAACCTCACCACGGAGCCTTTACCTTGCCAGCTCTCGCCCTGCCCAGGAAGCACTCACTGCCTGCAGGTTCTTCTAGACATGGCTTATTCCCTGCCATTAGTCTCCATCCACCCTCATCGCAGTCATCATCATCTGCTTCCCAGACTTCCCGATCACCTTCCTGTCTCCTTGCTTCTCCCCTTGCAAGTCACCCAGCCCAGCAACCAGATGAGAGATAACAGACTACACAAATCTGAGTGGTCCCTGATGGGTGGTGAAGTCCATTTCTCTTAAGTTCCAGAATTCTTACCATGGTTCAAAAAGGCCCAGGTCACATGACTCTGAGTCAGGCTTTTGTGATACAAACACAAAACCCCACTCTGGTGCACCTCCTGACCTACCAATGGAGTGTGTTACGGTTTATGACCAGAGGTCCCCCTAAGAGCCTCATGTGGTCGTAGGGAAAGGTTTTTCAGAGGCAGTCAAGCTAGAGTTTAACATCTAGAGTTTAGCCAATGCTGAGATAAAGATATGAGTGATACATACACCATAGGGCAGGTAGCTTATGTATAATATAGGAGTAGAGAAAGGTTTGTCCCTTATCTCTCTCCATTGTTACTTTTGCTGCCTTCCATGAACTGTTGCCCTTCTGCCCTGTGCCAGCCTGCCTTGGAGCTAGATGATTATGGATTGAAACCTCTACAAATTGTGAACTAAATCAACCTTTCCCCTTTAATTTTGGATGCTGGGTACTTTGTTTCAGCAATGAGGAAAATTTAAGATAGAACCCTAAAACAAACAAGTGAACAAATGTGAATGATTAGACTGTGGTTATTGTTACAAAGGCAATTAGCAAGGCTTCATTTGGGAGGAAGGACAGGACTTGTTGCTGTAGGACCTGGGGGATGAAAAGTCAGTTCCAGGCTAGTTGCATCCAAGTGTAACAACATGGAAGTAGAAAACCAAGTTCAATCTGAGAGATGGAAAAGCCAGCCTAGGTAAAGCAAGGGGACACAGGTGACTTGGGAAGGTGAGGAGATCGGGTCATTGTTTGTGTTTTGCTCTATGTGGAGTGATCAGCAGAAAAGCACAGGGCCTGTGCAGAAGATTTGACAAGGCAGGAGCAGGAAGTGAGTCCACCAGGACACTCACAGTATTCCAGGAAACAGATGTAGACCAAGATGGGACAGCATAAAGGGTCACACTGGTGTCTGTGGAATTGGCAGGTAGGTCTGAAAAGCAAAGAGACCTGCACAGAGCTGAGACAGAACCTAACCTCCAAATTCCCAGTGTAGTGCTTCAATTTGATTCAACAGCTAAATCAATGGCTACTTTAAAATATCATAGCGGTTTTTGCTTCCAGTCGTGGTAGCTCTTAGAATTGAAGGGAACCTTGCACATGAGCGAGCCTACCTCAGCTCTGGTATAGAAGAAAGCAGGCACCACCTCGTTCAGAGGCAGCTGGTTACTGCTGAAACCTGAGGACTCACATTCAGGGAGGCTGACTGTGTGACATTCCAGAGAGGGCTTCTCTCAAGATCTCTCATCAGACCACAGCAGTATTCTGCCTCTGACTCAGAAAAAGCATTCACATTGATGTGGATCTAAGCTATGAACTCTTTCCCACATTCTCATGACCTTTCCATCTTTCAGCCAATGTCTTCTTGCTAGTTGGATGTGTGGCCAGTGGATTTGTCTTGTCGGACCTCACCTCCTCTTCCGGAGCTGAGGACCAGGAAAGGCAGTGCTGAATGCAGGTAAGGAAAGTGCAGGAGCAAACCAGGGCTTGGGGGTTCAAAGACTTCCATTTCAGGACTCCTGGCAGTTTACTGAGAGTCTGAAAACCCCACTTCTGTGTAAAAATAACCTTCATTTTCTAACTGAAAAGTGTCCTGTGGCACTTGTATTTATACAACATTGAGAAAATTAGAATTAGTGGGCCCAGTGGGATGGCTCAGTGGTCTAAAGCACCTGCTTGGGAAAGCTTGGGCAGCTTCAGGGACCACGGTTCAATCCCCAGCACCACATGCTGCGCCAGCCCTGCCTTCGGGGCAGGCTAAGCCTGCCATAAAAATGAGTGAATAAACAAACAAAGGTTCTGCAACAAGAAAAATAAATAAATAAATAAATAAATAAATAAATAAATAAAAAGAAAATTAGAATTAGTGAGAGATGTCCTCAGGCAATATGCTACACATTCTTTTTTAATTATTTATGTTTTGTTTGGTTATGTAGTTGGCACAGGGTCTCACTATGCAGATTGGACTCGTAGTGAGCTTCTGTTTTTAGCCTCCCCAGGGCTGGGATTACAAGTGTGCACCAGTGTACCTTGACTCTGTACGCCCAAGGGGTGGGACTGGCAGGTCATGCAGTACTGGAGATTGAACCCTGGTCCCTGAGCTTGCCTAAGCAGGCATTCAGTCTGCTGAGCTATTTTGCCGACCCTTATGTTTGCTTGACACAAGGTCTCACTATCCAACTCGGACTCAGCAATCCTCCTATCTCAGCCTCTCCAGTGCTGGCATTACAGGTGTGTGCCACCATGCTGGGTTTCAGTGGCCAGCACAGTGCACCCAGGGCAGGGCCAGCACAGCATGTGGTGCTGTGGATTGAACCCGTGTCTTTGCACTTGCCAGGCAGGTATATAGACTGCCGGCTATCTTCCCAGCCCTCTACTCATTCTTGATATCTAAAAACCACTTATCCTCACAAGGACCTGAGGTGCAGCTGCCGCCCAGGATACCAGGAAGCCGGCTTGTGTCTGAATGTTATGAGGAAAGTAATGCAGTAGCACCAATATCAAAGAGCCTTACTCTGAAAGAATCATTTAAGAGAGGTTTCTAGATTCTCAGGTGAGGCCACTGTGTCAAGGACCAACTAGTAGGGCCGCTTCCTTTCAAAATCATGAAAGAAATGGCATTTATCTCTTCAAATGCCAGTCGCATCTTTCTGAGCCAGTACTGTGCTTCCAGAGCCTTAGAATGCTTCATTCCCCAAATTTTTTATTTGTTTGTTTGTTGATACCAGCAATGAACCTCAGGACCTTGTGCTTGCCAGGCAGGCATGTATGCCACTGAGCTACCTCTCTTACCCTCCATTCCCCAAGCTGAGTATACCGCACAGACCAATTTAGACATTGATCTTTACCCAATCCACCTGTTCTTATGTTTCACTCCCATATTTTCTAGATTTAGTGGATCTGGAAAGTTGACATGACCTTTGGACATATACAGGGCAGCTCCTGTAAACAGCATGGAATTGGACCATTTAAAAAATAGATACATATTGCTAGTCTCTGGCTTGTGATTAGAAGGTATAGTCCTTTTGTATTTAACGTAATCACTAGCTAGGTAAAGACTGTCATCTGCCATTTTTCTATTTTATATTTTTTCTATTCTATTATTTTATGTTTTATGTTTCTTTTATGCAAAACTAGTATTGTTTGGCATAGCATTTTAATTCACATGTTTCTTTTATTTGACATTTTATTTATTTATTTTGGAATTATATTGCTTAAATTTTAATTTTTTATTAGTACATATTTGCCATGCATAATGATCATATTCATCATAGGGAATGTACACCTGTACATAATGTATCTTGATTCTTTTTCCCTAACTTGAGCTCTTCTTCCCCTCTGCACTTAGAAAAGTTTTGTTGCTATTTTTTCCTTCCATTCTCTTTTTAAAAATTCCTCTTCCTTTCCTTCCCTTTCCTCTCTGCCCTCTCTTGTTCTAATTCCCATTAGAATATGTTCTTCCTACTCTCCAATGTCTATCTTCTATTTTGCATCTTATTCTTTACCCTTTAGGTTTCTCACATAAGAGAAACAATGCAATATTTTTGTGTATCTGATTTATTTTACTTAACAATGTGAGCTCAAGGTGCATCCACGTACCTCAAGGCATAGCACCACTATGAAAAGCTACAAGGAGGAGTGTGGAGAGCCTGGATTTTGCTTATAGTGGTATAGCTCTACATTCTTTTGAAACCCGAATCCTGACTGTCTGGGACATGCAGAACTGGATCAGGAGTATATACTGGGAAAATAGAAGTTCACTTTGTTAAGAAATTCAACAGTCTTCATTCTGTTACAATTTTGGCCAAAGGACCACTCAAACATGCAATAAAAAAATGACTTGAAACCAGGCGTGGTGGCACACACCTTTAATCCTAGCACTTGGGAGGCTGAGGCAGGAGGATCAGTGCAAGTTGGAGACCAGCCTGGGCTACAAAAGTGAGCTCAAGATTGGCTTGAACTGCATAGCAAGACCCTGTCTCAAAAAGGCGAAAAAAAAAAAAAAATATGGCTTGACAGCTGTCAAAATTATTGTCATGGTTGGCTGTGTGATTCTAGGTACAAGTGCAGTAGAGGTGGCGTTGGCAGAAGCCCTAATGAAGTTGAAGGCCAGCGTCAAGAGTTAGTCCAGCTTAGAGTCCAAGCATTTGCTGATGCATTGCTCATTATGCCCAAGGGCCTTGCTCAGAACCCTTGCCTGGGCCCTCAGGAAAGTTTGTATAAAATTCAAGTGGAAGGGCCAGCAAGATAGTTCAGTGGCCTAAGCACCTGCTTTGGCAAGCACAGGGATCAGGGTTCAATCCCCAGACCTGCATCCTGTGCCAGCCACACCCCCAGGGTGCATTGAGCCCGCAAACGAGTCCAGGTATGATGGCCACTCCTGTAATCCCAGTGCTAGGGAGGCTGAAAATAGAAGGATCACTAACAACAGTCTGAGCTGTGTAGTGAGACCCTGTACCAAATACATAAATGAAAATTTAAAAATTCAAGTGGAACTTTCCAAGCCAGGTCATCTTGCAGCTGTAGACTTGAACATGTGCAAGCTGATGGCAGCAGGGCATATGAGACCACTGTTAGATGAAGAAACATCTGTTTCCACTGCACTGTGGTTGCCTCCAACACCCTCTTAGGTGACAAGATCGTTCAAGCTGCCCTGTTTTCTCTAAAATGATCAACTGATGCTTCCCTGCTACAGAATGATCTTGAAGAATAGAGCTGTGGAACTTGTGTCCAAGGTTCAAATCATTTTCAAAGGAATTTGCTTTTCCCATATGAAAGAAAGGAAACAACATATGGCATCTATTCAAATTATAACACTGTGGAATTCTAGGTAAGGTATTTTTTATTTACACTGAGTGTATACAGAGACAATAAGCCTGTTTTACCTAGAAACAGGTGGGTTTTATTTTACTGCATTAATATAAAATTGCATGTTAAATAAGCATATTTTCTGCTTCATTTATTAAATATCCCTTGAAAAACAAAAACAAAGCGGAAAATTGGACATTTTGATTATAAATTCTAGATTCTTTTCTACAGTTCATTGTTTACTTGCCTAGTGGCTTTCTTTGACTAACTCTAGAGTTTGCATCCTTTGTCACTGACAGCTGCTGAAGTCTCTGCTTGGCTAGCTTAGTGGTTACCTGATGCCTGGAGAAAGATTCCTCCTGTGCACTCAACTAACATCCCCAGGCTTTCCGGGAGGGTTCCCTGTGCCACATTGAAGCATTGCTTCAGTACACTAGGGGGCAGTTCACATCTCTGCCTGTCCCTAACGCAGGCCTACAAGGGGCTTCAAGGTTATCCAGAGACAGGAGACAGCCCTTCTAAGCCCTTGCTTGGGCACACACAGCTTTACACACTTGAGCAGCCTTCCAGATTCTCAGTAGTTTGTCAGCATTTCGTTGGAACTTTTTGGCTGATCTCTTGTTAGGCTCTGCTACTATCACCATCTAGCAAGGCTGCTCTGTTGAGTAAGTTATGCTTTGTTTAACAAATGCTGTGGAACATGGCTGTTCCACACAAAGCATTCTCCAGGACACTGTCAGTACAGATAAACCCTGAACTAGAGCTTTTCCGGGAGTAGCCAGACAGTTTTCTGGAAGTAGCTGTGGAGGAGTTTCAGCCCCATTGTCCCCTCTGATAGCTACCCGGATGTTTACTGATTCCTCACTTCCACAAGTATGAGGCTGTTACACTTCAAGGCTAACTATGGCTGGGTAAAGGCATGGGGATGGAGCGGGACGGAATGCCACAAAACTTGCTGTTCTTCTCCAAATTCAATAGTATTCCTTAAAGTAAGTATTCCTAGATTATTTATTGCAAATTTTTTATTATACCAGAGTTTGAAAAAGTTGCTTGAGCCATTTTTGGCAGGTTTTTGATCACTTTTTGGAAGCATGGCTTGTTGAGCCATCTGCTCTGTTGTCATGGGAGTCTATCCTTGATGTTATTTTTTTGAAAGCTCTCTGGGTAAGTTACCATTAACCCCAGGGGAAACCAGTGTCATATGAAGTTTTTCAGGAATCCAGACAGCTCTCTGAGGGAGAGAGTTTTAGGAAGGGGATGCTTAGTGCCTCTGGGATCAGATAAAAGCATTCAATGCAGAGTTCACTTATTTTTCACATCCCATTCGTTCAGCTCTTATTGCCTTCCTTGCGCTTGCATATATTTACTGAATGACTGGAGATAGTTGGTGTTTCCTGCGTCAGAAGAGATAACGGTTTCATTCTGGAAGTAGATGGGTCAATGAAAGGCAGAATTGTAAAAACCATGATGATGGAGCAGGGTGAGAAGCAATTAGGAGTAATGGAGCTTATGAAAAGAATAACTGAAACCTGAGATAATTTAACGGTAGCACATTTGGGATCTGTTAGAGGCCAGCGTGAACAGCACTGCACGGGGGCCTACATCAGGCAGGGTTTTCAGCTGCCCTCCGACTCTTGGAAACATGTTGCTGCACTGATGCACTATTTATCCCCTTTCACATTGCCACATTTAGCAGCTTCATATTTCCATATGTTTTAACCTTGTCACTTATAAAGAAGACAGTCACTGTTGGAAACATATTTGAGCAATTTTAAGTGGTATTTTGTATTCTGCAAAGAGGAGTATATGTATGGCTTACTGAAAACCTAGTCAGAGCTAAAAAGACTGTTGGCATCCACTTGGAATACTAGCATTAATGTGTTTCTGAATGTTTACTGCCCGCTTATTAGCAGTCCAGATACCCGTCTCTTTAGAATCTGAGAGTGTCGCAGTAGAGATCATCAATCTTATTTTCTAGAACATCCAGATAGCATGGTAAGAGCAGAGTCACATTTTGTTAGCAAAGTCACATTTCATTTGAATTATTATCCAAAGCAATAAACAATCCATCCATTTTCCCACCTGACCCTAATAAACAGGGCCTATATTTCATGGGGTTAAAAGGTCAGCTTCACTGGGAAACATCCATGGGAGTCTGCTCTATGTCTCAGTGGCTGGGCCTGGTTTCAAGTATGTCTTATAAGGGGTGGAAACAAAAGTCTTTGGTTCTTTTGAGTTGTCCATCCCTGTGAATTGAGTCAGAGTCCTCAAACACTGAAATTGTCTTTCCGGTCACCAGCACCCTGCTGCTCTTTACACGGAACTCTGTGCCTCCAGGGATGCAATATTCTACAGCCGTTTGCCAGTTTTGAGAGACCTGCTGGTGACTTCTTAAAATAACATGACCTCAGGAAAATTAAATTAAGATGGGTCTCATGTAGAAACAGTTGATTAAACAGTTCTAATGCAGGCACAAAACCCAGGTCCCTTTCAGATGTAGTCCAGAATTGGCTAGAAACGTGTGGCCCCAAGTGCCTGCTACAACCTGACCAACTTGGCTTCTCCAGTGGGGAGAGGTGTTCGTAGATAAGGGAAATAGAAGATTTGGCTTGGTGGCTATGGGAAAAATGTTAGATAGATTTATTTTAAATTTATTTTCTATTTATTTTAATGTCACAGTTTTTGGCTGTTTTTTTTTTTTTTTAATGGCTGGCTCAGCCTGCCCTGAGGACAGGACTGGCGTAGCATGTGGTGCCAGAGATTGAACCGTGGTCACGCAGCCCCCTAAGCTTTCCTAAGCAGGCGCTTTAGACCACTGAGCCATCCTGCCAGTCCAAATATCACAGTTTTAAGAAATGCGTGGTTGCTTTGAGAATCAAGAAATAAGGCCTTATCTTAATATGGAGGATGGACAGAAGCAGAAGGAACCAGGCTGTAGATATATTAGTTTTAGCACTGCTTCTCAAAGTGTGGGTTCTGGGATTGGAGAAACCTCCAGAAAGCTTAAAGAAAATAGAGCCCCCTGGACTTTTCTCTGCTCTAATCAACTCAAAGCTAGGCATGGGGATTTGACTTTTTCCTTACCAGAACGTTAGGGACTCTAGAAGCTTGAGAATTTCCTCTTAAGAATCTCATGTAGGGGCCGGTGAGAAAGCTCAGTAGTCTAACGTACCTGCTTAGGCAAGCTTAGGCAAGTTTAGGCAGCCACAGGGGACCCAGTTCGATCCCCAGCACCAACATGCCATATCAGCTCTGCCCTTAGGGTGGGCTAAGCTAGTCAAAAGTGAGACCCTGCACCAAAAAAAAAAAAAAAAAGAATTTCATGTAACTTGTATTTTTCACATGTAAGCAGCGTCTTATCTCAATACAAGAGTTAAAAGCCTAACTAACATAAACGAAATACGAAACACCCCTCTCATTTCTTATCTAGTCTGAGGTGAGGATCCATCTGTCACATGCAGTGTGACTGTCCATTTCTTAGAACTGTCTGGAGGGAAGACTATTCTGTCCTCCATGGAATTGTCTTATAGGAGTACTCGTGTTTATATTCTAAAATTGTTGTATGTTGATGTTTCATAACATCAGGTAAATTAGTAATCATGGGATATTCTAATTTTTTTAATTTTATTTTTTTCCCTTGTTTCAGAACTTTTGTTTGTTTATTTATTTATTTTCATGGCCAGCTCAGCCTGCCCTGAGGGCAGGGCTGGCGCAGCATGTGGTGTCAGGGATCGAATCGTGTTCCCTGCAGCTGCCCAAGCTTTCCTAAGCAGGCACTTTACACCACTGAGCCATCCCTCCGGGCCCCTGGATATTCTAATCTTATCATGGCCTTGAAAACCAGAATGGTTGGTATAGAGGAAAAGACTTATGAATATAATGTGTAAGTTTAAAATGTGACTACAGCCGGGCGTGGTGGCTCACGCCTGTAATCCCAGCACTTGGGAGGCTGAGGCAGGAGGATTGATGTGAGTTTGAGACCAGCCTGGGCTACAAAAGTGAGCTCAAGGCCAGCCTCAACTGCATAGTGAGACCCTGTCTCAAAAAGACAAAAAAAAAATAATAATAATAAAATAAAGTGACTACAAAACCAGGCAGCACCAAATACTGAGTCAGAAATATTAGTATAAATTCCTGAGATCTGTTGTCTTTAAAAGGGTAAATTATTTCTGGCCATTTTTGCTTGTGCATGCCTATAACCCCAGCACTCTAAAAGGCTGAGGCAGGAGGAACAAAAATTTGAGTCTGAGCAATTTAGCAACTTAGCAAGGTCTTTTTAAAAATTGAAGGTTCAGGATGGAGCTCGGTGGGAAGACCCTGTGTTCCATCCCCAGCACAGCAGAATTATAACAGCTTAAAAAAAATTCTTTATCCTAGTCACTAATGTGGCCCAGAAAAAGTGGTCAACTCAGGCTGGTGAGATATCTCAGTGGTCTAAAGCACCTGCTTAGATCAAGCTTAGGCAACCAAAGGGACCACAGTTCGATCCTCAGCACCACATGCTGTGCCAGCCCCAAGTCCAGGGCAGGCTGAGCCAGCCATAACAGAAAGGAAGGAAGGAAGGAAGGAAGGAAGGAAGGAAGGAAGGAAAGAAAGAAAGAAAGAGTTGAAAAAAAAAAGTGGTCAACTCAGTGTTCAACAATGAACATCTTCAGACTCACAGTGCAAACTTGAAATATCTCTTCTCTTTGAAAGAAGCTGGTGGGTCCTGGACCTGTGGCTGGTTCCAGAGGTGGGGTAGGAAGTGAAAGTTAACCCCAAGCATCTTGCTATTCCAGACCCAAGGGGGATCTGGGATAACCTCCCAAGTATTCAAGAGCAACATAACAATGTCCCTGCTGAACAAAGATGGGATCATTTAAGTTTTATAGTGAATACTGAATACTCTTCTTTAGTGCTGGAGATTAGCTCAGGCCTCATGCATGCTGGATAAGCACTCTGTCACTAGGCTACCTGGCTTGGCTTGGGGAGACAGCTCAGTAGAATAAGTGCTTGCCTGGCAAGCGTGAGGGTCTGAGTTCAGTCCCTGGTTCTGTAAAAATAAATAAATAAAGCTACATGGCTCCTTGTGGTGAACACTAGTAATAACTGACTGAAACTCCTCAGGTATATTTAGATCCATCAGTTTCCAAAAATATGTCTCTTAAATATTTAAAGAATACTTTTTTTTTGGGGGGGGGGCAGGACTAGGGTTTGCACTCATCACCTTGCACTTGCCAGGCAGGCACTTGTGCCACTGAGCTCTCTCCCCAGCCCCTTAAAGAACACTTTTAAAACTAAGTGGTGATCACCAGAAGATATAAAGAACAAATTCATTATCTTGAAAAATCTGTGAATAACGGAAGAAAACCAAGCATTTCCCCGTTTCATCTCTACATATGGGGCAAGCTGGTGCAACAAATGTAAAGTGTCACTTTACAAAGTTGTTCTAAGCTTGGCATGGTGGTTTCCAGCTGTAATTCCAGCACTCGAGGATCCTGAGACCTCAGCTATTTAGTGACTTTGTGAGGCCCCATCTCAAAATAAAAAATAAGAGGGGCTGGCGATGTAGCTCCATGTTCAATCCCTAGGACTGGGCAAAAGTGTTATTCTAATGAAAATAAAGCAGATAGAATCGAAACATCATCAGTCTGAAAATCCCAATGAAGCGAAAATATCCTGTGCCATCCAGAAGGGAGGTTGCCAGCTGCACCTGGTTTTAAATTTTAGTCAGGTAAAATTAAACAAAATAAAACTATAGAGCCAAGGAGACAGCTCAGTGGCATAAGTGCCTGACTGGCACGTGAACGTCCTGAGTCCAATCCCTGGTACTGCAAAAGAAAGAAAAAAAAATTAAAACTTTAGGTCCTCATTCATAGCAACCACATTTCACTGGAGACTGGGATGCCAGAGTGTGTCAGAGCTGGCATCCAGGTCCAGCCGTCACCTCACAGGAAGCACAGAGGCAGCGGATGTGCTGACCAGGGTTGTATGCGTGCAGCCAGAAGCACCCAGGTCCTGGAAAGCTCTACTTACTTGTCAAATGCCCCAGTTTTTCTTTTCTTTCTTTTTTTTAATTTTTTTTTTCTGATTTCAGAACTTTTGTTTGTTTGTTTATTTATTTTTATGGCCAGCTCAGCCTGCCCTGAAGGCAGGGCTGGTGCAGCATGTGGTGCTGGGAATTGAACCACGGTCCCTGTAGCCATCTAAGCTTTCCTAGCAGGCACTTTAGACCACTAAGCCATCCTGCCAGGCCCAGTGCCCCAGCTTTTCAAAAGGATAAGGAGGAGCTTAAAGCTTAAAACCACCTCTGAAATTTTAAGCTGCCAAGGTGAAGCAGTGAAGCCGTCATGTGTGCGCATACACAGTAGGATGAAAACGCAGCAAGCAAGTGAAAGGTGTGGGTGATGGCGTGGAGCAGGAGCAGGGCTGGCATCTGCATGCGGCCCTGGAGGGGCTTCCCATGTGGCCTGCCAAGTTCTGTTTACCTTAACATAATTTATAGTATCTGTATATTTTTCATTTTTCATGACTTACTGTGTCAGTATTTTATAATTTAAAGAGCAAGGTGTTTTTTAAAGACATTTGAATATATCTCATCAGAGAGCATTATGTCTTTGACAAGCTAATTTGTATCACTTATGATCTTTAAATCTCCTTGCCAACCCTTTTCTTTAAGTGGCATCTGTATTCTCTGCTGCACTCACACTGAAGAAGATTGCACTGTACCAGCTCAGAGTTGCTCTCTAAAGGGGAGAAAAATCGCTTTTTATTCTCTGCTATTGCCAGCATTTATGCATCCGCCCTTCAGATGAGTTAACTTTTCAATAGCTCGTGTGTCTTTAAAATGTGTTTATGGAGACCTTGCTCTCATACCTCTGTCTCTGTCTGTCTCTGTCTCTGTCTTTCTCTCTCTCTCCTTCCATCTCACCCTCCCTCCCTGTCTCCCCCCAACCTGTCTCTCCCATCTCCATTTCCTATAAAACCTGTCACCTTTCACCTTCATCATGTAATGACAGAACATTCCCTTACAAGCCACATGAGGATGATTAATTCAAATCCATCCCTTTTATTATTCACTTTCAAGAGCTGAGGCCTACAGAAGGATAGAATGGTTTTCTGAAAAACAGAGAACAAAATGAGGGAAAGAGCTTTGGTTTAGTAACTCCCTGTTTCTGTTCCTCTCAAAAACCTTTACGCAGACTAGTACAGGCTTTGTGTTCCCTTTAGCTCATCATTTCTGTGCTGCTGTACCTGTCATTACCACTTTTGTCATAAGATTCATCTCCCTGCACATCTCATCCAGAGTCCCACGCTACTTCCCAGGAACTCTTTCTTGTCTTTGACTGTTTGCATAGTAATTTCAGTGATGCATTCATGCAATCTGTTGATATAAATTCCACTGGCTTTTAGAACATTGAAAAGAAAAAGCAAAAACCCATCCTGCCCATGCAATTGACAGCATGTGGCATTACTACTGAGAAGTGTGGCCATCCGGAGTACATGAATACATAGTGGGCGAGAGCCACCCACCCAATGTGGTCAGAGGGAGCTTTGCAGATCCTTGGGAAGCAGGTGACACTCTGCAGTCGGGTGGATGAGCTAGTCAGCTTTGTATCACTGACAAGATGCCTGAGAATAGCGACTCAAAGGAGGAAAGGTTTCCTTTGGTTCATGGCTTTGGCAGCTCTGTCCATAGTTAGCTGGTTCTATTGCTGTAGGCCTGTGGCAAGGCAGAAATATCTCAAAGAAGGGAGCAGAAGAGGAACGCTGCTCACCTAGTGGAAGCCAGGAAGCAGAGAGAGAGGGAAAGAGCCAAGGATAAAGGTGCCAAGGGTCACGTATAGTCCCCAAGGTCATGTCCCATGACCCACTCTCTTCAGCTAAGCCCAAGTTCTTGTTTTCATTACTTTCCAATAATGCCGTCAAAATACAATCACCTCAGTAGATTAGCCCACTATTCTCTATGGGTTCATTGGGATATAAGACCATCACAAGTTCAAGATCAACATATATACATTTACACAGACATATATACCACAAAAGTGGATAAATGGCACACATTCCAGAGTCAGGGGAGGGAGGAAGGAGCAGAGGACAGAAGAGATAAGTTTTACTGTTAGAGAAGTCCACACTTAATTCTGTGCCTCTTCGCAGAGAATCCCTGTCTTTGTTCAGAGTTGCAGCAGTGTCAGGGGCTACCATTTCATTCTCAGGGGACAACAAAGCCTGTGCCTTCACCCCCAGGCTGCTGCAGGTCAGGTGTCACTCTCCTGCCTTATTAGTTGAGCGGGAGTTGCTCCAAGTACGGTTGACTTCAGCAGTTTGCAGGAATTAACCACTTCGTTTCTTTCAGTCCTTTCTCATTTCAAGGCTCTTAAATCATCCTGCTACGTAAAAAAAAAAAAAAAAAAAACCAAACAAAAAAAAACACAGCAGCAGTGGGCCTGCCTCCAGCTAAGTTTCCCATCAGCCGGTCCTCAGCCTAGCTCTGATGTCTTCCTTGAGCTGCAGCAACTTACCACCTACCATGGCCAAGGATGTTAACAAAGATCCTTTATCCTGGCCCAGGTAGTGGGATAGAATTTCAAAGTATGGTTTTCCCCAAAAGGGGATCTATATGCTTTAAAGGAACCTTTCTTTAATATTTATTGAAAGTTTCAAGGTGTAAAATAAAATAAAATAAATAAAAGATAGTCTTTGGGCACAAAGGCCACAGCACCAATAATTAGGACAGAGTGATAGTCGACAGCCCTGCAGGATGCCTGACTCCCTCCACACAGACTGAAGCAGAAAGGGGCTGCAGGGAGAGCGCTCTGCTTGCGCCACGAGTCCCAGCAAGTGCAGGCCAAGTGGGCCTTGCAGGTATCTTAATTCATAAAATTCATGGTCTCCTCTAAAGGGCGGCAGGCAAATCGAGTCACTTCTGGAAAAAGGAATTAAAGTTGAAAGTAGCTGCTGACCCCCAAACTAAAGCTGAATCGGATGAGGCAGCCTTTTGCTGATTTCAGTTGCCTCTCAGTCCCAGACATCGTGGCTGGTTCACATCTCATCTCCTTTTGTTTCTAACCCAGAAGCTCTTGCTTTTGAGTGACTCAGCTCTGAGACTCGATGACCTTTTCACGAATTAGTAAGCTAGCCACAAACCGCTGGGCCCGTTGGATGGTGCGAAGGCTCCACGTCTGAGGATGTAGCTATACTGTAAAAACGGATCTTGTTAGCATTTTCTGTATGTGCTCATTTCTGAAACTTAGTTTTATTTTAATTATTTAATTATTAGGCCAGTCATCAGATTAAAAGTGCTTTTAAGCAGGTGCAGGGGCCTGGGGTTCGATCCCCGGGCCTGCCGTGCCAGCCCCACCCCCAGGGGGCTCACTGAAATGGCAAGCGGATCACTAGAGGTCCGATCTAGTAGTGAGACCCTGAACACCCTGTAGACCCTTCCCTAAAACACACACACACACACACACACACACACACACACAAAATATTTTATTACTATGTTGTTGAAGATAGAACCCAGCACAGAATGCTAGCTTGGTGAACACTCTCTCGCTGAGATATGCCACCTCTGAAGTTTTTTTTTTTTTTTTTTTTTTTTTT
>PVJA010038632.1:7462-19755 GCA_004027025.1 Myocastor coypus
AAAAAAAAAAAAAAAAAAAAAAAAAAAAAAAAAAAAAAAAAAAAAAAAAAAAAAAAAAACCAAAGAAAAAAAATAACTAAAAAAAATGTGTGTGTGTGTGTGTGTGTGTGTGTGTTTTGTAAGAAAGAGTCTCACTATGTAGTCCATGTTGGCCTTGAACTCATGATGATCTTCCTACCTCAGCCACCTAAGTGCCAGGTTTATGGGCATGTGCCACTACAATCGGATACCTTATTTTTTAGATAGGATTGCATTATGTAGTGTAGGCTGGCCTTGAACTTGCTTATGTAGCCCAGACTGGCCTCAAGTGCAGTGATCCTGCATCAGGCTACTGGGATTGCACGTATGCACTACCACACCTGGCATTAGTACATGTTTGCAGTACATAATATTTATGTTGCTTGTGTAGAGTTAACTGGCTCATGTACCCATAAGAGATCTTAATTCCTTTTTTCTCTCCCTTCTCCCCATCTTTTGATCCCCTTTCCATTTGAGAAAGATCTATTTTTCTATTACCTGTTGTCTATTCAGCATTTTAGTCTTTATTTGTAACTTGGGTTAATCTTCATATACACTGTTGTTATTAACTTGAGGACAGTAGAGGTCACTGGACTTTGACTATCCAGCATGCATTCTCCTTTCTGAGCTAGAACACTTTGATTTTCTTTGGGGGGACCACTACCTTACTCAGTCTGAGACAGGGCTATGGTGGAATAAGTCCCTCCCTTGGAGGACACAGGACTATGTCAGTCAGAGCACTACCGGTGGCCTGGGCATGGGCTCAGGCCCAAATCCACGCTAATCAGAACCTTCTGGGTTTTCGCTGGAACTACTATATTAAGAGGTACATTTGTGTTTTTCTTCCAGCTGGGCTGCCATGCTTGTAGAGTGTAAGTCTCATTCACGTTGCTGAGGACTGTCTTGCCACCCACTCACCAACACAAATGGAAGCTGAGCTGCAAGACAGACCTGGAGACCATATGACATCTTTTGAGTGCCTGGATCTCAGCATGCCTTTAACTAGTGAAACCCTGGATGTTTCCCTTGCATGGATCTCTACCTTCGTTTTGATTCCCCATGCTTTAATGAGAATTTGATTTGGATTTTTGTCATTTTTAACTAGTAGTGCCTTAACTAATCAGTGCTATAAATTATATATAGTCCTCATAACAGAATACAGTTCAATTTATTTCAGATTTCCTTGTATTTTAAGACAGGTGTGAACTAAACAGCAAGGCCTGCCTTAAAAAAAAAAAACTAAAAAGTTTTAGTGAGGTGATAAAAAGATTTGTAATCAAGTAGAAATTAGCTGTCTCCTTGAGGCAAAATTCTCCATATGCACTAGGAGTGTGGGTAGTGCAGGAGATGCAGAAGGTCTGGTTTCTTTCCCTGCTTTTGCCAATTCTTCCATGGCCCTAGTCTCATGAATCAAGATAGCAGTAAACTACTCTTGGTCAACTTATATGAGGTATGCTAATAGAATATGATGAAATTTTCATTTTTAAAATGTATTAGGCTGAGGCAGGAGGATCAATGTGAGTTGAGACCAGCCTGGGCTACAAAAGTGAGCTCAAGGCCAGCCTGAACTGCATAGTGAGGCCCTGCCCCAAAAAGACAAAAAAAAAAAAAAAAAAAAAAAAAAAAAAAAAAAAAAAAAAAAAAAAAAAAAAAAAAAAAAAAAAAAAAAAAAAAAAAAAAAAAAAAAAAAAAAAAAAAAAAAAAAAAAGTGAGCTCAAGGCCAGCCTGAGCTGCATAATGAGAAAGACAAAAAATAAATAAATACAAAAGAAAAGTTGCAGGATCCAAACTTTTAAGCCGGGCAAGGTGGCGCATGCCTGTAATCCCAACACTCGGGAGGCTGAGGAAGGAGGATCGGTGGGAGTTGGAGACCAGCCTGGGCTACAAAAGTGACTCAAGGCCAGCCTGAACTGCATAGTGAGACCCTGTCTCAAAAAGACAAAAAAAAAATGTATTAAAGAGGGGTGGGGAGATAGCTTAATAGAATAAGTGCTTGCCTGGCAAGCACAAGGACCTGAGTTCAATCCCCAGTTCCTCAAAAAAAAAAAAAAAAAAAAAAAAAAAAAAAAAAAAAAAAAAAAAAAAAAAAAAAAAAAAAAAAAAAAAAAAAAATTCAAGAGGCTAGGTGAGACTGGGCGTGGTGTCATGCAACTGTAATCCCAGCTCTTGGGAGGCTGTAAACAGGTGGATAACTACGAATCTTATCTAGTAGTGAGACCCTGAACACCCTGTAAACCCTTTCCTAAAATACAAAACAAACAAAAAAAAAAGTGGCTAGGGAGATAGCTCAGCAGTCTTAAGTGCCTGCCTGGCCTGAACCCCAGGTATACAGGCTACCAAGTCCAGGCCTGGTGGCACATGTCTGTAATCCCAGCACTGAGGATGCTAGAACAAGAGGATCACTGTGAGTCTGAGCTATGTAGTGAGACCCTGTACCAAATAAATAAAAGATTAAAAACATAAAATAAAACATATTAAAGGACACATTGAAGTAATTTCCCTCAAAATACTCCCACTTGTGAACACACTTATCCCATCATTCTTGCCACTTTTTGTTGTTGTTTTTCTAGACAGTATTTCACTATGCAGTTCACCTTGCAGCCAGGCTGGCCTTGAACTTGCAGTAATCCTCCTGCTTTAGCTCCCCAAGTGCTAGGATTAATAGGTGTGCACCACAACACCTAGGCCCTCTCACCATTTTCTGAAGCAGTTCTGAAGCTCCTTAATTTTGTGCTGTCTTGGCTGCCTTGTGGCCTGAATCAATTCAAAGCATTTACTTCTCATGGTCATTTTGACTTTGGAGAAGACCTAGAAGTCACACAGATCCAGTGAGTAAGGTAGATGGAACACACTGTAATCTTTTTACAAACCTGTCTTGTAGTTGGTTAGCACTTGGCAATGGTATTCACTATATTTTTCTTTTCTTTCTTTCTTTTATTTTTCTTGGCAGGGCCAGGGTTCGAACTTATGACCTTGCACTTGCCAGGCAGGCACTTGTGTCACGGAACTGTCTCCCCAGTCCCCCTCACTGTATTTTTAAGAATTTTTTATTTTATTTATTATTTTTATTATTGTTTCAGAACCTTTGTTTATTCACTCATTTTTTATGGCTGGCTCAGCCTGCCCCGAGGGCAGGGCTGGCACAGCATGTGGTGCCGGGGATCGAACCGAGGTCCCTGAAGCCGCCCAAGCTTCCCCAAGCAGGCGCTTTAGACCACTGAGCCATTCCGCCGGGCCCCTCACTGTATTTTTAAAGGTTTATTTATTTATTTTTTCTTGTTTCAGAACTTTTGTTTGTTTGTTTATTTATTTTTATGGCTGGCTCAGCCTGCCCTGTGGGCAGGGCTGGCACAGCATGTGGTGGCGGGGATTGAACCGCGGTCCCTGCAGCCGCCCAAGCTTTCCTAAGCTGGTGCTTTAGACCACTGAGCCACCATCCTGCCGGTCCCTGTATTTTTAATCAGACCTTGTAAAGTCACAAAAGAGGACTTTAAGAACTGTTTCAGGGCTGGCCAGATAGCTCATGGGATTAAAGCAGTGCTTAGGCAGATATAGGACTGGGCTTTGATCCCCGGTGCACTGTGCTGGCTCAGCCCCCAGGACACGCTGAAATGGTGACTGAGACTGGGCATGGTGGTGCATACCTAGAATCCCAGTGCTTGGGAGGCTGAAAACAGGAGGATCACTACGAGCCCAATCTATGTAGTAAGACCCTATAGACACTGTACTAAATAGATTTAAAAAAGAATTGCTCCAAAAAATGGCAAGAGGGCCAGCCAAATAGCTCATTGTATTAAAGTGCCTGCAAGCAGGCCCAGAGGCTGGGGGTGGGGGTGGGGGAAGGGGGCAGTGGAGGGTAGGGGTGTTGATCCCTGGGCCTGCTGTGCTGGCCCCACCCCTGGGGTGCACTGAGACTGCAATTGAGATTGGCATGGTGGTACATGCCTGTAATCCCAGCTCTTGGAAGGCTGTAAACAAGCGGATCATTACGAGTCCAATCCAGTAGTGGGACCCTGAACACCTTGTAGACCCTGCCTCACCCCCCCAAAAAAGCGGCAGGAATTCTATATTAAATGTATTAAATGTTTGAAGTGCCGGGTGTGGTGGTATACACACTCCTGTAGTCCCAGCACTTGGGAGGCTGAGGCAAGAGGATCACCACAAATTCAAGGCCAGTCAGGGTTACATTGTGAATTCAAGGTTAGCCTAAACTACATAGAAAGACCTTGTCTTAATTCCCTCTCCAAAAAAAGTGTGATTGAAGTAAAGGTAAGTATTTTGAAGTATAATAGTGGTAAAGTGTCTTTCACAGTAAATCTTTATTTTTGGTTTGCTTGAGACAGAGTTTTACCAGTTTAGGCTGGCCTTGAACTCAACTTTGTAGGCCAGACTGGCCTTGAATTCCTAGTAATTCTTTTGCTTCAGCCTCCTGAGTACTAGGATTACAGGCATGCATCACCTGCCTGTCTGTAATAAATCTTTAAAAATCTAAACATTCACCAAATTTTTAAAAATCACACCACGTATGTGACAACTCATTCAATAAACAGCAAATTACACTATAAATAATAATCTAATTGCATAATAAAAATAAGTCCCTATCTCAAAAAGAAAAAGAAAATCCCCACCTATTTCACTGGGGTAGTCTCCCTTCTCCTACAGCCTGGGAGATTCCTTTTTTTAAGATAGGGTCTTGCTATGCAGCTCAGGCTGGCCTTGAGCTCACTTTTGTAGCCCAGGCTGGTCTCGAACTCGCACTGATCCTCCTGCCTCAGCCTCCCAAGTGCTGGGATTACAGGTGTGCACCACCACTTCCAGCGAGATTCCTATTTTTGAAGCTGCTAGAAAACTGAAGATGTCCTCAGTTTAAAAAAAAACAAGCATTAGGCAGAAGTAAAAAGATGGTGATGGAGTCACGCACTACCCAAGAAGACATTAAGAAAGAGCCAGAGAAGCCAACTGATGGCAAGAAGACATGACTGCTGCTGCTCTGGGTCTTCACCACCAGCAACAGTTGGCACCACCGGATGGATGAATTCTCCCGTGGCAGTGTCCTGTCCAGCGAACTCCAGATCTACACCTGGATGGATGCAACCTTGAAAGAACTAACCAGCTTCTTAAAAGAAGTCTTCCCAGAAGCTAGAAAGAAGGGCACACACTTCAATTTCGCAGTTGTTTTCATGAATCTTAGAAGACCTGGCTGTCAAGTTGAGCTTGGCAGCACCATGTCTAGCAGAAAGGGGACAGACGATTCCATGACTCTGCAGTCCCAGAAGTTCCAAATTGGTAATAACTTGGACATAGCGATTACTTCTCCAAATCAGGCGCCACCTCCAGGGTGCATGAGACCATATTAAATTTTATCTACTTTCTCTCATTTATTTTTCACTCAACTGTGTAAAATAGATTTATATACTTTTTCAAAAAATTGCCAAATGTCACACATTAGACTAAATTCTGGAGACAGATTGGTGAGCAAAATCACAGCCATGGTAGGACTCCCAGGTAATTGAGAAAGGTACACGTTCTTCAAAATATGTAAACATATTATAACCATGATGAACACCAGAGAGGGGACAGGAAAGGATGCCTGGGACATTCAGAACTGGGGTACCAGATACGGTTCAAGGCTTCTTAGAAGATGACTTCAGTGGGGCCCAGCGGGATGGCTCAGTGGTCTAAAGCGCCTGCTTGGGAAAGCTTGGGTGGCTTCAGGGACCGCGGTTCGATCCCCGGCACCACATGCTGCGCCAGCCCTGCCCTCAGGGCAGGCTGAGCCAGCCATAAAAATGAGTGAATAAACAAATAAAGGTTATGAAACAAGAAAAACATAAATAAATAAAATAAAAAATTCTTAAAAAAAAAAAAAACGATGACTTCAGTGTTCTTTTATTTTTTATTTTTATTTTTTATTTTTTTGGGGGGACCAGGGTTCGAACTCACGACTTTGCACTTGCTCAGCAGGCGCTTGTGCCTCGGAGCTATCTCCCCAGCCCCCAGTGTTCTTTTAATTTAGCGCCCTCACTTCCTTTGTCTTTTCTTAATACCACAGTTAATATGTATTGGGTTCTTACTACGCAAAGGATAATCTTTACATGTATGACTTTCATGTGATTCTATAAACAAACTATTCAAAGTTAGAACTTTCAGAGATAAGATTCTTTGATTGTTTTTGTTTTGTTTTATTTTGTTTTGAGACAGGGTCTTGTTCTGTAGTTTAGGCTGGCCCTAAACTCACTATGTACCTAGACTGGCCTTGAACTCTAGGCAATCTTCCTGCCTCAGCCTCCTGAAGTGCTGGGACTATAGGTATGTGCCACCACATGCAGTATATCACTAGTTCTTGTATTTTAATTTAAATTTTTTTCTTTTTTATTTATTTATTGGATACAATTGGATACAGTGTCTCACTTCAGAGTTCAGACTCATAGTGATCCTCTTGTCTCAGTCTCCCCAGGACTGAGATTGGTGCTCCCAAAATTTTCAGACCAGTGCCAGCATGGCATGCGGCACTAGAGATTGAACTCAGGTCCTTGTGTTTGCTGGGCAGGTGATTAGACCACTGAGCTATCTACCTAGCCCCTGGAGTACTTTATTAGAACATGGAGTAGTGTAGTTCTGACCTAATATTTGGAAAGCCTTGCAAAGCAGACTTTGTACCCAACAAGCGACTTCATTGCTCGTGTGTTTTTATAAAACCACCTGTTTTCAGCCTACGCCTGTAATCCCAGCATCTGGGAGATTGAGGCAGGAGCATTGTTATGAGTTTGAGAGGCAGGAGCATTGTTATGAGTTTGAGACCAACCAGGGCTCAACGAATAAGCTCAATGCCAGCCTGAACTACATGGTAAGATCCTATTTCAAAAAGAAAAACAAAATCCCCACCTGTTTCACTGGGGTAGTCTCTCCTCCCACAGCCTCATGCAGGAAAATGTTGGAAGCTGTAGGAAAGCCAAGAGGATGAGGGAAAGGTCTGAGCTTACAGAGAGACTTTACTCCCTAGCCTAAAGTCCAAGTACTGTAGTGTAAGGTTCCTTGGGGTGACTGGGGCTCACTCCTGCAGCACTCTCTACTGGAGCAGTCTTCAACCCCCCACTCCCCACCCCCACACGAACACACCACCACCAGAAATGACTTTTATCTTGTCCCCTTGCCTTCTTTCTGTAAGGTAAGGGAGAGTGTTTTCTAGGGTACATGTGACTTTCAATGGCAGTTGAGGGTTACAGACAGTTTACCAGTCAGTAAAGCTGCCAAAGGCTTTTGTGCTGTAATAATCCTTTTCCTGTTTAAAACTCCAGGGATTTTTTACTGTTGCCAGTAGCTTTTCAAGTCAGCAATTACGATGTAGATTATGTAATGGCTGGGTATTAAAAATAGAAAAGACCAGGGTTTGCATCTATTTTAGCCAACTCAAAACAGAGGAAAGGGAGGAGAGGGAGAATCTAGAGGAGGAGGGGCAAAGAGGCCATGTGATGAGAAGCAGCGCGACTGCATCCTGCGGCTGGGTAATACGGGCACAGTTTTCGTTGTTGTTTAATACAGGCAGTTTATAGGGCCTTTTTCTGCTGTGACTGAAGGGACTGGACTCCCTTTCCTCAGGCCTGTTTCTGGGAGCTGGGTCCTGCTGAGAATTAGTGTTGGGGACGCAGGATGCCTGTGGATACTCCTTAGCTCAGACTTGGTGTGCTTACCTACTTCTATTAAGCAAAGGGCCTAGAGAAGGAAAGAATTTAATTTGATGGCCTCCCAAGTCCTGATCTTTTGGGTCTTGATTTCAAGATCTCCACAGTCAACTTGTTTTTCTTGTTGCAGTGGTGGAATGAAGGGGGTGGCTTATGTGAAGTCTTTTGCATCTGAATTATTTTAGTCCCTGAGCCCAAATCACCCCAAATAAATATTCAGTGTAATATAAAACTATGAATTATCTATGAAAACACAGCTTCAAGATAGATCCTCTGATTCTTTCACCTCCCACCCCTACTCATCTGCTTCCTGAATTGGCCCGCCCTAAGCCTCTAATACAAGAATCCCAGCACTACCCCTAGTTCTCATGTAACTCTGTCAGTTTCCTAGCCCTTACTCTGAGTTAAGGGATATTCACATTTTTCTAGAGACTTTTGGAATAACTCTTAAGGGCTTTTTTTTTTTTTTTTCTTTTTTGAGACAACATCTTGCTATGCAGTTCAGGCTGGCCTTAAGCTCACTGTAATCCAGGCAGGTCTCAAACGTGCAACAATCCTCCTGTCTCAGCCTCCCAAGTGCTGGGGTTACAGGTGTGCACCATCACGCCCAGCTTCTAAGCGCTTAAAATGGTAAAAATTTTAGGTGGCAGATGGGTCCAAAGCTGGAAGGGTCATCTAAAGGCCTGACAGCCAGGCGTGGTGGCTCACGCCTGTAATCCCAGCACCTCGGAGGCTGAGGCAGGAGGATTGTTGTGAGTTTGAGACCAGCCTGGGCTACAAAAGTGAGCTCAAAGCCAGCCTGAACTGCACAGTGAGACCCTGTCTCAAAAAGAAAAAAAAAAAAAAAGGCCTGACAGATCATACCAAAACACACCAGGCTTTCTATGATGTTTCTTCCAGAAGCACCCATAGAGAGGTAGATTTTGAGTTAACCATGTGGTAACTTATTTCTAGAGTCCAGACAGAGTCTGCAGAAAGAACTTTACCTTCTAGATAATTGGTGGCAGAGAGTGGTGGGTACTTTAAGAAAGTAATTTCTAGAGACTGAACCCAAGAAGGATTGATTGGTCTAAAGAGAGAACTGAAAGGCTAGGCAATCAGTTGACTTATTTGCAGATAATACTACACAGTTGTATCCTCATCGTAACTTCTTCCATTCATACACTTACTCTGCCACACACTCTTTTCAGAACCTTCATCTGTACTGGGGTGAAAGAGGGCCAGCAGCACAGAATAATTCTGACCCCAGGTCCACCCGACCTCATCCAGCATTGCTCCACCTATTGCAACTGCAAAGAAAGAAACAAAGCTCCAATTGTGGGTCTTAGGCATCACTTCATGGTGGTGGTGGTTGGGGGTAGGTAGTTAGCGAAGCTTTGCAGAGCTTTAATCACAGTACCCTGGATTGTGAAGTGCCCATCTTCTTACACTAGCCAGTTTTTAATTCTCTGATGCTGAATTCATATCCATATTCACCAAAGGCTGGCTATTGTAATGACTACCAAACATGCTGCATGGTCTAGATTTTAATCTTTCCAACTGACTGTGTCCACTCACCCTTGAACATGGCTGGTCAAGGATCATGACCTTTAGTCAGTGTCATTGAAATACTAGCTTTTCTGTATCTGGACATGGTACCCACTCCAAACTACCTACATAAGCTAAAGTTGGAGGTCATTGAGAATATCTCCTTTTGCATCTCTCCCCATCTCCCAGTCCTTGGGTAGCGTAAGCAATGCATGCAAGCACATGCCTTAGTGGCTGTAGTCAATCCAGTAATAAGTCATTGGCAAGATCCACAAAATAATCCTTTTGGCTGATACTCAGCTGTCTTGTGACTTCCCAACTATACCATGGATGGAACCTTAAGGAGACATCAGAATTTGACAAAGACAATGGGCATCTATCCTTTTCCTGTAAAAGGTGGCTCTCTTTTTTTTTTTTGGCTGGCTGAGGCTGCCTTAAGGGCAGGTCTCATGCTCCATGTGGGGATGGGGATCGAACCTCGGTCCCTGACACCTGAGAGACTTTGCTGAATCATGTGCTTTAACCAATTGAGCTACCTGGCAAGCCCCCAGAGGTGGCTCTTTTTTTGATTTTTTTTTTTTCTGTATTTTGTACAAGAGCTCACTACGCAGCTCAGACTCAGTGATCCTCCTGTTTTTAGCCTCCCCAGCTCTGGGATTACAGGCAAGTGCCACCATGCCTGGACTTGGTGCTGCAGCATACCTGGGGGTTGGGCTGGCACAGCATGTGGTACCAGGGATCAGATCCCTGTCCCTGTATTTGCCTAAGCAAGCGCTTGGTCGGCTGAGCTATCTCACCAGCCCAAGGGGTGTCTCTTTTTATCATTAAAATATTTACTAGCTTTCTGTCATACAACACATGCATTCGTGTGCCATAGTGTGGTACTTCTAGTATCTATTGCTTAAAATAATACAAAGCTCGAATGAAAGGACCAGCATGGTAATGTGGTGGCGGTGGCCCATGCCTATAATCCCAGTGCTGGGAAGGCTAAAAACAGGAGGATCACTGTGAGTCCAATCTGTATAGTGAAAACCCTGTACAAGATACATAAAAAAAAGCTAGAATGGAAGGAATAATTTTAAATACATTTAATTTTTATCGAACCGCACTGGCAGTAGTGTTCATTTATGTGGGACATTTGGATTACAAGGAGCAAAGTCCAAGTGATGGACCTTTTCGGTTAACACCAGTATTGGGGTTTATAGCTAGAGAACTATTACCCTTTAGCGCACACCTCTTTATCCCTGTGGTCCCCTGCTCTGTTCAAAAAAGAGATGAATTTAAGAATAGCACACACACAAAAAAAGAATAGTGGAAGATAGGCCGAAGGTTAGGCCACAGGACTCCACCTGTTTGCTGCTCCTACAACTGCTTTGGCTGGAGGTGCCAGGAGGTAAGAGCAGGGAGAGGGCAGATGAGGGGCAGGTAAGGAGGCTCCTCTAGAGACACCTGGAGCTGCTGTTTATCTTCCAACAGAGGATGGAGGGTAAAGGAGAGGAGGAAGAAGCTGGGCGTGGTGGCGCACGCCTGTAATCCCAGCACTTGGGAGGCTGAGGCAGAAGGATCAGTACAAGTGTGAGACCAGCTTGGGCCACAAAAGTGAGCTCAAGGCCAGCCTGAACTGCACAGCGAGACCCTGTCTCAAAAAGACCAAAAAAAAAAAAACTCACTTAAAAACTTACTTTATAATTGAAAAGTAATACAGAAGATCACTTTCTCTTGTACGATGTTTCCCAAAAGAATGGGAAAAAGTTAAAATAGTAACAACAACAAAAATATCCAACATGGCTTATATATAAACTTAAGAAAATAATAGCAATTAAGGCCGGGTGTGGTGGCTCACGCCTGTAATCCCAGCACTCAGGAGGCTGAGGCAGGAGGATTGGTGCGAGTTTGAGACCAGCCTGGGCTTCAAAAGTGAGCTCAGGACCAGCCTGAACTGCATAGCGAGACCCTGTTTCAAAAAGACAAAAAAAAAAAAAAAAAAGCAATTAAGGGTGCATCTTATAATGATAGACTTTGAGCTCAATAGAGGCATATTAGAGAGGCATCTTAGTGCACAGTGGAGAGGCCCTGGACTGCCTGGACAAGGCCATCCCACTCCACCCCTGTCTTTTATTTATTGGTATCCATCACGGCAGAGGCCTGTTTCCTTCCCTGGAAATCTTGACTAGTAAGAACCAGCCCTACCTGCTTACCTCATTGTGTATCACATCAGGTGCTGACCAGGAAGGAGATAAAGACCTCTGACCTCCTACTCCAGCCCTCATCGCCTTTCTCCTGCAGGTGTCAGCAGGGAGGGGCTGTGAATAAATTAAGTTTAGTCTACCAGAGCCTCTTACTAGGTCCTGTCACTGAGGAAAAGGATTTTGAGGGTCTTATTCTCTCTTTAGTTCTTTGTGTCTGCTGTCTTGTCTCATCTTTAGGTATATTTTGTTTATAGTATTTGATAATTCTGTGTTCTGTGAGGAAGTAAGCGGGAGGGGCAAGTGTGCTAAAAACAGGGCCCAGTAACTGAAAGACAGGAATGGGTGGTCTTCGTCACTAGTTTGCAAATGTTTTGGTCAAAGGATCCCTTTTGCACTCATTCTCATTCTTATTCATATTCTTATTATATTTTAGGACAGGGACTACAGGGTGTACAGGGTCACAGTACATAGATTGGACTCACAGTGATCCTTCTGCTTTCAGCTTCCCAAGCACTGGGATTACAGGTGCTGGCCACCACACCTAGTCTCAATCATAGCCTCAGCTTGTCCCAGGGGAGGGGCCAGCATGGCACAATGGGAATCAAACCCCAGTTGCTACAGCTGCCTAAGCAGGAGCTTTAGTTCATTGAGCTATCTGGCTGGCCCCTTCAGCATTTTTTTTATTGCTATATATTTTGTCATTTAATAAAATATTTAAATTCATAAAAACTTTAAATTTTATTTGTTTTAAATCGGATTTTAGCCGGGCATGGTGGCTCACGCCTGTAATCCCAGCACTTGGGAGGCTGAGGCAGGAGGATCGCTGCGAGTTCGAGACCAGCCTGGGCTACAAAAGTGAGCTCAAAGCCAGCCTGAA
>PVJA010038633.1:0-19573 GCA_004027025.1 Myocastor coypus
CACCACCACCATCATCAACACTATCACTATCAGCAAATCTAGCTTCAGAGAAACAACTTAAAATGGATATTCCCTCTACCAAGCAAAAATGTTTAAGCACTTGATGTTATGTTCCTGTGGGGATCTCATTGCTTAGTTATGATATACAAAAGAAGTCAAGGTCTGTTTAAAAAAAAAACTTATAAAATGGGTAACTTTGGTAAAAAGTCATAGATCATTTCTGACTCTTTTCCAGTAGGTATTCTTAAACTGTAAACTTTAATTCATGTGAGCCATCTGTTTTTTAGCAAAGACAGAAAACTTTTATTTCAGGGCAAGGCTAAGTAGATAGAGGAGCTGCTCTACCCTGATCTCAGATTTTTAATCATATTTCACAGTCTATTTTAAAATGTATTTGTAAATATCTTAGTGAATTCTGGAATCTAAAAAACCACACCTTTCAAAAGATGTAATTAATATGGTATTAAAAACATATGATGACAATGTCTTTCTTGAATTATCCTAATTTGATTATGATGAATCTAAATAAATTCTAAACTAATTATTTCTTTCAAACAATAGCATTTCCAGTACTTAAAGGAACTGTCCTCATAGGAGCCTTTCTAATTTAATTTTATTTGTCCATTATTTGTAATACCGTTAAGGTTAACAGTAACAGAGCAAGCTCCAGGGTTAGTCTTAATGTTCAAACATTTGAGATTTTATCATTATTCAACCCAACTCTCTTTTAAGCATTCATATGCCAAAAATCACCTTAAAATCTCTTAACAGTTTAAGCTATATACTGTGAGCATTCTATAGAATGGTTTGACAGTTAAGTACGACAAGTCAGGTGGCAACAGCAGCCACATTCACTATATTTAAAACATCTTGTGGGTAAAGAAATAACAGAGACACCTCCCTATAAAATCATTAAATGACTGACCAGTACCCAGTTTGGTGCTCAGTAACTTCCTAGAAATGAGTTTACTTTAAGTTTCTATTTAGATGTACTTAATTCACAACCACCCAGTCTATGGGAGATTTTGTTTAGCTTCTTTAGTTTTTTTAGTGGCACCAGGGTTCAAACTCATGACCTTGCACTTGCCCGGCAGGCACTTGTGCCACGGAGCTATCTCCCTGTCCCCCTATTTAATGTATCTTTTTTTTTTTTTTTTTTGGTACCAGGCTTTGAACTCAGGACCTTGCACCTGCCAGGCAAGCACTTATTCCACTGAGCTATCTCCCTGGCCCCTTTCTAATGTATCTTTTTTTTTTTCCCCATCCTCCTATTTGGATGTACTTAAAAAGGCAGCCTAGTACTCTACAAATTAACTTTAAAAGCACTGGCCCATATAAATATTCAATCCTTATCATATTCTTACTCTGTAAGATGACATAAAGTGAACGTTTCTTCCAAAATTAATGACTTCTCTAAAACTAATAGCTAAGATGACTATTCTTACTACAGACTGACTATAAATTTGCTGAACAAGACAACAGAATGAACATATCAAACTACCAAACTGTTGCAACAAATGTAAAATATTAAAGCATGGATAGTAATGATCACATATAAGCTAACTCAATACATTAGTATACTGACAGGATGAAAACAATCTCACTCTAATTTTAAAAATTCAATTAAATATTATTATACTCTTTCAGTAGTAAAGTTTCTGTTAACTCAGGTGAAAAAGAGGGAAAAGTAATGTCAAATCAATTGTTGCTTGTACTTTAATTCAAAAGAACTCAGTAGTTTACATATTTCAGTAAAGTACTGGACCCAATTCATTAGTTTTATAAGTAAATGACATTCACAGATGATTAGTAAGTAGCCTTAAAATTTATAACTTTAGAATTATGCAAATATATGATGATCAGAATAAAATCAAGATGTTAGAACATTCAGGTATGAATTAATTCCCATACTATAGTTATTTCTATTTTCTGAGAAAAGCCCTAGCTGTTGGTCAACTCCTCACTTTCCTGTGATTTCACTAGTAAATTATGCATTGAAGTTCATCACTCAAAGCCAGCACAGTTAAGTAGGACCAAAACCACCAGTCCAATAATCACAGAACAAGACACTGAAAGAAAATTGAAAATAAAACTTAAAAAAAAAAATTAAACACAATAAGGACTCTTAAAAGAAAACTAAGCAGCCACTGTCTGAAAGTTATTAGCTGCACTTAAAAATCTACATAGCATGAGTACTTTCTGAAGTTCATTAAGTAATCCTTCATTTTTAAATATAGGAAACTAAGAAAAACTAATGAAAGAAAGGAAAAAAATTTCCTTCATAGACACGATTTTTATTTTTTTTAGACAAGATTTTTAAATGAGTAAGGTAGTATGGTAACTTGAAGAAAACAGGGCAATGGGTATAAGTAGCAATGTAAACTGTGTCAGTCATAATTCAAAGTAAAAATGAATTGAAAGATCTCTATGAATTTAATCCTTTGAAAACAATCATCTATGAATGCTTTCCATGAATCAGGCCCTGTATAGGTACATATGAATAATAAAGTTTTTGGTTGGAGGACATCATAATTTTTTTTTTTTTTTTTTGAGGTACTGGAGATTGAACTCAGGACCCTGTGCTTACCAGGCAAGTGTTTATTCTACTGAGCTATCTCCCTCGCCTGATATCATTATTTTCATCAAATAAAGGACATAAGTATCGCTTCTCGGCCTTTTGGCTAAGACCAAGTGTAATAAAGGACATAAGTATTCTACAGTTTAGGAAGATTTGGGTACTCTGTTAAACAGGAATATCCTTGCAAATTTAAAATTAAGAATTTTACAAAAGAAGCAGAAAGCTAAAAGGGAAAGAGGATACAGGAAGCATCACTGCTCAGCACAATCCATTTGCTGCTACTGGTTACACATGGTACAGTATTCAATCTAATTATTATTATTATTATTATTATTATTATTATTATTATTTGCAGGACCCGGGTTCGAAACTCACGACCTTGCACTTGTCAGACAGGGACTTGTGCCATGGAGCTATGTCCCCAGCCAGCCCCAATCTACTTATTTTTAAAGCTTATTTTTAAGCTTTTCTTCTTTAAGCACAGTTTCTAAGATGTCCATGTGAATGGACAAGTCTGGCAGTGTTAGAGTTTATATACCTAGCTGTCCCTTCCAAGTCTCCTGCCCTTGTAAGGAGATTTGGGGGAGGGGCTTTGATCTCAGGAGTTTGGCAGTCATCAATGTATTTGGCCATCCATCGATGAGCTTATGCTGTGTGTGATGTTGGGGGGTGACACCTGGTCAGAAGAGGTGGGTGATTGGGGCCTGACTTGGTATGAGTTATCTCCCTCCTTTCTCCCTTAATAGTCTCTCCCTCTCCCTCCCCGCCTCCTCTGCTTCTAGATTCTATGCCATGATTGTTTCTCCTCTACCATACCACCCTACTTTGGAGCCAGAAGACTGTGGACTGAAATCTCTCCAAACTGTAGGCCAAAATAACCCTTTTCTCTCTTAAGTTGTGTCCCAGTGGTGAGAAAGTAACCAGACAGGTCTATAAGTGATTTTTTGCCTTAGGGATTTGGATACGGTTGTAAAATTATTTTTAGTTGAATCATGTTGTTACCATTCCCAAGATAAAATAGAAAGATAAAAGGTTTTTTAAATTTTCATTTAAAATAATCCTAAGAACATGTTGAAACCAAGTATTTGAGTATCCACTTCAAGTAAATATTCATACTCAAAAAAACTGCTAAAATATGAATACCACACAGCAAGCAACAAAAAATTCTTGAGTTTACTCATCAAAGATTCAGGTAAGTGCTGAACCACTATGACCTCTTAATGTCATGAGAGCCATGAAAATTGAATAGTTCTCTTTTCACTTATTAAACAAATGAGGAGCTAAAAGCTTTTAAAATTTCAACTTTATAAGTTGTCTTAGCTTCTTTGGGAAATCCAAGATCTGGGCACCACAATGGTCAGTATTTGATGAGGTGTCTCTTCCTGAGGAGCAGATGGAAGCCTTCTTACTGTACTCCCAATCCTACTGGATTAAAACTTTATTCTTATTTTAAAAAATGCAATGCTCACTAAAGTGAATGTAAGTGATTTTTACATCACTAAAGTGAATTACTAAAATTTTTTTGGGTTTAATAATTGGTTCTTATGTGTGCACCCCTTTTAAACTTAGTCTGAAATCTGTTCACTACAAGAAAGCAATTAAAAGGATCCAGTCTATTTGTTGGAATACAACTCCTCCTATGGTGTGCCACTACACTAATGAGGTAGGGAGCAATTAATAAGATAGAACAGTATAAAAACATGTTACCCTAAAGAAAGAAGAACTAAAATAATTCCTGACAATCATTTCTTTTGATCAGTTTATAGACAGGAACCTCTTCAGCATGTCTCAATTTTCTAGCACTTCCCAAGTTGTGAACATCTCCACATAGTTGTAATGCTAAGATTTAAAAATAATTATTTCAGGGCTGGGGAGATAGCTCAGTGGTCTAACTGCCTGCCTGGCAAGTGCAAGGACCCCAGTTTGATCCATGGTACCACATGCTGTGCAGGCCCTGGGACCCTGGGAGTTGGCCCCAAAACCAGGTGTGGTGGCACATGCCTGTTATCCCAGTGCTGGGGATGCTGGACAGAAAGATTACTACGATTCCAAGCTGCATAGTGAAACTTGTACTAAGTAAATAAAATAAACAAATAAATGATCAAATATGAGTAAATAGTAATAAATATTTCACCCTAAGAATTAAGCTAACCAAGGAGGAAGAAAACTTCTCTAATAAAATCTGCAGGACTTTGAAAAAACAAATTGAAGAGGGTACTAGAAAAGGAAAGACATCTGTTCCTGGATAGGCAAAACCAATGTTGTCCAAATGTCCATATGACAAACGATGCATAAATTTAATATAATTTCAAGCAAAATACTAATGACATTTATAAACAACCAGAGAAAACCCTGAGTAGTCAACATAATACTGAGCAATGAGAGCAAAGCAGCAGGCATCATAAGCCCAAAATTCAAATTACATTATAAAGATAGAGTAGAAGAACCTGGCATGTTATTGGCATACCAACAAACTTGGATCAATGGAACAGAAGTGATGCTGCAGAAACAACCCCATGTACATTCAGCCATCTGATCTTTGAGAAAGGAGACAAAAACATGCTGGAGAGAAGTGCAGCCTCTTTAACAAATGATGCTCACAATACCAGTTATGGACATGCAAAAGAATAAATCTAGACTTGTATCTTTCACCATTTACTAACATCAAAAGGCTCAAAAACCTAAATATCAGAATAGAAACACTGAATCTGGTGAAAGAGATAAAACTGTTGAAGACATAGGCATAGGAAAGGCTCTTCTGAGCAGAACCCCAGTTGCATAAGAAGTAACACCAAAAATTAACAAATGGAATTTATCAAAGAATCTTCTAAATAGCAAACAAACAATAGGGTGAAGACGGAGAAGTACTTGGGCCTCTCCTTTTCCCAGCAGCTGGAGGAAAGCATGGATGGGCCAGGCCAGCGGCTTTTAACAGCCCTCTCCCAAGGACTGAGACAATCTGCTTCCCTGTTCTCCTTGGCTAGTTAATAACAGCCACTTTCCTCTACTCCAACATGAGTGCAGCTGACTGTCACCATGAGGAGTTACCTTTCTGAAGAAAGAAGACACATGAGGGAGGGATCTGGACCTACTGTTAACTGCCCATCCCTAACACTTAGTTTTCCAAGAGCTTTTGGGGTTTTAGGATTCGTCTCTCATTAGATCATGATCCTGAATGTGGCAGCTGTCCTAGGAGTCCCAATCATAGGCCTGTATTTGGACCAATCACAACCCAGTAGCTGCTATAGAAGCAGAACTCCCTACACACTTCCTTGCTTGGCCCATGAGGACAGCCTCTAGTGCATGCACCGTTTGCACTGCGGCACAGCCACATTACATGTCTTTTGTTTTTGTTCTTTTGGTACTGGGGATTGAACTCAGGACCTTGCGCTTGCCAGGCAGGTGCTTATACCACTGAACTATTGCCCCAGCCCAGTCAAATTACAATGAAGACTTTTTCCAGTGGCCCTTTAAATTTAAACCTGGCCACAATTTATTGCTCAGGTAATATAGGCTCCAAAAGTCCCATAAATCAATTGGGGTTCTTAGCAAGAATGGTGTGGCCAGAGTAGTCAGTTTAAAAGAAAAAGAACAACAAACGCTAGGAGCTGTCAGCACTGCGAACAACAAAGACCAGCAGCAGAGACCAACGCCCAGCACAGTCAGCCTATGGTGTCAGGCACAAGCTGGCACTCAAGAGCAGGATCTATGGAGAGCCTATGGTGTCAGGCAGCAGAGACCCCTGGCCAGCTAGGTGAGCTCTTGGAGTGTAGCTCTATCCAGTGTTATCTGGTGACACCAAACTGTTAGTAGAGCTGCACTCTCTTAATGAGTGATTTCCATCTACACTGAGCAGAAGAACCTAGACTGATCAGCAACAAAGAGATAACCTACACGATGGGAACACTTTTACTACTCAAAAGACCAATCTCGAATGTGTAAAGAACTGAAAAAGATTAGTCCCCCAAAATAAAAGACCCAACCAAAAAATGGCTATCGAAATGAACTGGCATGTCTCCAAAGAAGTACAAATGGCCAGTAAATACGTGAAAAATGTCCATAATTTTTTGCCATTTCAAAAATGCTAATCAAAACATTAAGACTCCACTTTACTCCAGAAAGAACGGCTGTTATCAAGAAATTAAAATAATAAACGCTAGTGAAGTTCTGGAGAGAAAGGACCTTCCCACATTACGGTCAGGAATGTAAATTAGTACAACTGCTATGGAAATCAGTATGAAGATCCTTCAAAAAGCTAAAAACAAAAATTTCATTTAATCCAGCTAGAATTCTCCTGAATGTTTTTCCAAAGTTAAAGATTCCATATCACCTATGTTTTTCTTTTTCTTTTTTTGGTGGGAGGGGGATACCAGAGATTTACCAGGCAGGTGTTTATGCCACTGAGCTATCTCTCCAGCCCCCATATTTTTATATCAGTGTTCCCCAATAACAACTTAATACTGGAAGCAGTCTATATTACCATCAATATCTGAGTGGGTAAAGAAGATGACGTAGGTGAACAATGGAACAGTACTCTACTATACAAAGGTTAAGTTTCAGTCATTCATAGGGAAAGTGGAGGCACACTCAGGCCATATTGCTGAGTGAAATAAGACACAGGTTAAATATTGTACGGTTTCTCTTATATGAGAAAAAGTAAATAATTTAAAGAGAAAAGTAAAAAAAAAAAGATCAGAAACAGAGAGGGAGGCTCTGTGAGATGGGAAAGGGATTTGGGGGTAGGAGTGACAAGGGCTAAAATATATTATGGCTGAATATATTTAAATATAATACATATTTTTGTGTCATGTCAGAATGTTTTTCCAGGAAGGAACTGGGAGAAGAGAAAGAGGAAGTAAAAATGATTGAGATGCAGTATAGATACTCCTGAAGATGAGCGTACTTATGTACCATAAACATATACTAATAAGAGAGAAATATAAAAAAGCTTTTCTTCTTGATCTGTTCCCTGAAGCAAATTACTGTATTCTATCAACAGCAAATAAATAGGGACTTTTTATTCTAATTTTCTCTTAATAGGATGAGTGTAGAATTCAGCTACCATAATACTCACTGTATTGTTAAGCTTTACCCCTTCCAAAGTTACATATAAAATAGATACATGTAAAGTCAGATATTCATATTCAAGAGAAAATCCTCACCAAAATTTTACAAGTGAATCATCATTATAAAGAGTACTTCTCTTCACTGCAACTACTGTGCCACATAGAATACTTTGTTCTTTATAGATACAGTAAAGAAACTCCTATCTAACCACAATTAGCTAGGATAAAGAGAAACCCAACATCTTGTTAAGTCCATTTTCCTGTTTGTGCTGAATGTAAATCAATTTTGCATCATTAACTCTCAGAAGACAGTTGAGGCTTCCATTACTGTCTACCTCTTAGAGTCCAACTTTTTTGAGTAGTGGGTATGTATAAGCATCATCTTTTTATTATATATAAAAATGTCATTAAGTACTACCTCAAGGAAATACTGGTTGCTGAAAAATTGGGCATCTTTCTCCTGTAAAGGAAAGTAATCAAAGTACTATGTTTTGTAAGCAATATCCTCCAATTAGAAAAGAAAAGAGAAAAACTCGTGTACTCTGTTTGTAAGTAAATAGACAGTACCACTGTGACTATTTAAACAGTCAAAGTTTGAGCCAGGCGTGGTGGCGCACACCTGTAATCCCAGCACTTGGGAGGCTGAGGCAGGAGGATCGGTGTGAGTTCAAGACCAGCCTGGGCTACAAAAGTGAGCTCAAGGACAGCCTGAACTGCATAGTGAGACCCTGTCTCAAAAAGACAAAAAAAAAAAACAAAAAAAAAAAACCAAACAATCAAAGTTCATAAAATCTGGGAGAATTCCTAATGCAACTGGAATCAGTTGAAAGGTACATTTTAATTTTTAATTGCTTTACTTGAATATTCTATGTTATGGGGATATAGTGCTCATTCGACTTGTTACAGGAGTGGCTGTGAAGAATTAAATGTACTTTGGCTGGACAATGATAATGAAATAAATCTGAATATATTTAATTGTGATGCATATTTTTGCTTCACATCAAAAAGTCTTTCCATGAGGAAATAGCTCCAATTATAGCTAAAAGTCAAAGACAGAACGTCATATTCTCCTTAGATTCTTTTAGGAATTCACTATATTATAGGATTATATCTGTTATCACTTAACAGGTGTAGAGTAAATGGCGGTGCTCTGAGCTGTCAAACTTTAGTTCAAACATTTTTTGAACTAAATCACTGTTTACAACTATGTAGAAGTATGGTTTCTGCAAAATAGCTAATAATTTTTCAGTGCCATTTAATATGAAAATTTTTTTTTTTTTTTTTTTTTTTTTTTTTGTCTTTTTGAGACAGGGTCTCACTATGCAGTTGAGGTTGACCTTGAGCTCACTTTTGTAGCCCAGGCTGGTCTCGAACTCACACCGATCCTCCTGCCTCAGCCTCCCAAGTGCTGGGATTACAGGAAAATCATCAAATTTTTTTCTTTTGATGGACAACACTTCAGAAAAAGTTTATCACTCTGGTCTTCACTCATTATTCCAACAAATATTTACTGTACATGTGCTAAGGTTTAACAGAGATGGGAGGGGTTATAAAATTAATCCTACAGACAACAAGATGACTGAGTGATTTATGTAGGGGTAGTAATCATCACACTGCTAGTGCTTATCACATAACCAGGGTGCTATGGGAACTAAGGGCTTGAGTTGCCTGGCTTCTGGGAGGAGTCTCTTTTTAGAAGAAATCACAAAATCTTCCAGGAGTATGACTGAAAATTGGCCAGGCTAGGCATGAAGTGGGGAAATGAAGCCCTTGGAACACTCTTGTGGCATCAGTCTTAGTGAGTGAACCTGGCATTCCAGGCTATGTGACCAAATCCTCAAGGGGTCCATAGACCTGTCAGGTCCCTGTATACTTCAAAATGGGAGCAGATGCTCACTCCACAGATGGCTGCTGATAGAGGGGGAGGGTGTAGTTAAGGCTATTCTTGGGCTCATCTAATCTTAAAGATCTGGAGACTCTCAAAGGGGTGGAGGAAGAAGATAGTTTGGGGACTACTGCAGGAGAGCAGACTTTACTTGGAAAAGATCCAGAGGTCATCTGGATCTTAAAATGGCTTACCTAAAGTTATTCATAATTTGATGAAGAAGTACAACAAAAAGAACAATCTTTCTGCCTACCATTCTGTCTAAATACCGCCTGACTACATGTCCCTAGAAGAGAATGTAATACTTAGATACAGAATAAGGATGTTCTGGGTGTGTGCAGCACTCCAGCTGCCTCTACTGTGTCTGGCAGGTTTTCAACTAGGAGAATGGTTACAATCCTAGCATGTATGAGGCTGGGGAGTCCTCACCCTCCCATTTCCTTCTCAGAGCTGGATGCATGTATGGCATTACTGCATGTCAGCTCAGCGGCCAGGGCCGAATACTCTCTGGAGGACATAGTGCTAATGCTCAGTAATTTTGCAAACATATGAAGACAACACTGCCTACCTGCCAAGGGCGTGGCACAATGTTCTGGCTAAGAAAACTGCAACTAATTTTACTCCTTCAGCAAATTCTCAGGGTGTAATGGGAGTTGAAAACATCATGTTGGAAGCGGCTAAAGGGACAAAAATGATATGAAAACGACTGGGTGGAGAGGTCATATTTATGAATCCTTAGTGAGGCTGTTTCATGGTTCAGATAATATTGCTCTGGCTAATGTCTGGTGTATATATACATGGATTTTAATAAAGAGAAACCACTTCACCAAAATTATTAAATATATTTTGGGTAATATACTTTAGGCAACATGAACTCATTCACTTTGGCTGAACTGAAATGACACTGCTACCATGTCTATGCACCATAGAACAGGAAAAAAATGACACCAGAAATATAAATTGTTTTAACCCTATGATCTCCAGAGTTTTTGTACTCTGCGAAATATGTCACACAACAATGTTTGGTTTTACTTGACAATATTTAACTGGTCTGATAATTCTGTTTATCTTATCTGTTTTTCTTTTACTTCTGCTCACCTCATTTCCATACTGCTTTAGTTTAGAGCAATGTTATTTAAACTGTGAGCTAGTAAGATGTAACAACTTGAAAAAAACTTTAAAAAATTGTAATAATTTGACATAATTGTTGCTCTCAAAGATGTAACCAGTGATTCTATTTCCATATATACCAGTTAAAAATACTGGTTAGGGATGCACTGGGGGGAAATGGGTCCCTTCATCACAAGTAGTTTGATTAATATGCAAATTGTTGTAGAATCATCTGCAAGCCTCCTAATGCTTGGTTTACCATGCCTATGATTTCAACCTTTTTCTTTTTTTCTTTTTGCAGTATTGGGAATTGAACTCCAGACATTGTGCTTGCCAGGGGCTTTCCATAAGGCAGGTGTTTATATAGCTGAGCTATTTGCCCGGTCCTCAGGCCCTCATACCTCTGATTTCTACTATATGAACACTTTGGCTAATCTGGGTCAGGTCCAGTGAATACTTGGGCAGATTGTCTTGTCACTTTGAGAGTTAGTTTTCAAATTCCCATCTCATTGTGTATTAGTTTTAAAATTCTATACATCCAATCTACAATCTTACTGTGTCCACAGTGGCTTCACGGGAAGTAATGCATGATCTGAAAGAAGCCTTCAAGATACATAGGCAAAAATAAGCGCTATTAAGCCAAAATAATGTACACACATCTTATGGTATATCTAATGGACATTTATAAGATACGAATTTCACTGAGCTTGAAGTTACAGAAACTTCTTGAAGTGGTGATTGTTGACTACCTGTAGTGTATTTTATGGCCATCTTAGATAATACACAGTACTAATTAGCCAGAAATATATAAAATGGTCCACTAAGCTAAGAACAAATAAACAAAAATCAGGAGTCAAATAAAAGTGAAGCAATCAGTTTAATGACAACAAAATGAAACAGGGCATGGTGGCACACCACAGCCTGTAAACCTAGCACTCAGGGGCTCACACAGGAGGATCAGTGAGAGTTTGAGGTCAGCCTGGGCTACACGATTAGTTTAAGGAGAACATGAACCACACAGTGAGACCCTGACTCAAAATAAACAGAAGTGAACAAAATAAAATAAATGTAGCTTTTATTTTTTTGGGCTTTGGGTTTGCTTTTTACACAAACTAGACTCATGTTCCTAAATGCAACTGACTTAATGATTTGAAAACCACAGAACAAAACTAGAAGCAATAAAGAAGGGTAAAACAATGGAAATGTACAAAGTTAACACATTTTATAGCCAAATCATTTTTATAATTTCCTTTACAACTTTTGTCTAAGTTGAATTAATTATTTTCATTTCACTGGGTAGGCAGAATTAAAGTGTTTTAAGAATCCAAAGTCATATAACTTAGACATGGCACCACTATGAACTTGACTACAACTCTTAGTTTCTAAACTTAGCCATGCTATTATGCTACTTTAGCAATTTGTAATACCACATCTTCTTAATAGCCACAACCTGAAGCATGTTAGAGTTGGATTCTTTGAATTCCTCACTTTGAAGAAGTAGCCTACTGTTAGTTTGGACAACTACAAAGAATGTCAAAGGTACTAAGACACAACTCATTTACCACAAACATCTCAGTCAGCTAAAATAAAAGCATGTGATGTTTCCATTGGCATTTATTATTTTCACAAATGCAACGAAGAAGTGAGAAACTATTACTATTTCATTTACAGATAACAGAGATGAAACTAAATAGCTTGACATTTAATAAGCATAATTATGATACTGACTTATAGGTGTTAACTAATTCACATAGCTATCGAAATATGATACACCAACTAAAGTTTTCCCAGGGGAAGGCAAGATCCTATGTCAACTGGCATGACTGGTTTCCAGAAAGCACATGGAAAGGTGACAAAGATTAAGCATTACTCTGAGTAATAAATAGGGCAAGGGTTGGAAGAGACATGTTTTCATTGGCCAAATATGTTTTTCTTCTGGTTCCCTCCCATGTTGTGATTTTCTTTAAAGTAGTATATGTGTACATGTTTTTGTTTTCTTTTTAATTTTGTATAACTTTTTTTTGGACCAATTTTGCATCTTATATCTGGTAATTGAAGAACTAATTTGAAAACAATAATACACAATATAACAACCACTGCTGAATTCCTATGGCTTTGTTTAGTGAAATGTATTTTTTCTAATGGTTTTTTAAAGCTATCTTTTCATTCTCTTAAAAAATCATTTAAGCCGGGCGTGGTGGCTCACGCCTGTAATCCCAGCACTCGGGAGGCTGAGGCAGGAGGATTGCTGCGAGTTCAAGACCAGCCTGGGCTACAAAAGTGAGCTCAAAGCCAGCCTGAACTGCACAGTGAGACCCTGTCTCAAAATGAAAAAAAAAAAAAAAATCATTTAAGAAAGGTTAAGCAGAGATAATGGAGAAAAATCCAAGAAGACCAAGAGAAGAAAATAATTTGGTCTGTACTGGGGAATTGTCAGGAAATATATAATTAAAACAAATGAATACTAAAGAAGCAGAACTGACTGCGAAGGTCAGGTAGAATTTTCAAAACTCGGCTAGTTATATGAAAATAAAATAGCAGAACATGACACATAAAGGACTGAAAGAAGAAAACTTGCAGAACTAAAGAAAAAGAAAACATGTATACATATACTACTTTAAAGAAAATCACAACATGGGAGGGAATGAAAACAAAAACATATTTGGCCAATGAAAACATGTCTCTTCCAACCCTTGCTTTATTACTCAGAGTAAAAACAATGTTTTCACCATGTTCAGAGTTTGAATACACAAACTGGAAACACTAAAGGAAAAGGAATGAGAATTCTAACTAGCGCACATGCAACAGTGTGAACTATAGTCTCATTGCATTTTGAGCTCCTCACCAGCACGATGTTTCCTGAGGGCAGCAGGACTACTGACAAGAAAGCCAAGCAATATAGAGTGTTCCTCACCCTGCAGGTACCCTACACAGTCAGTCCTGAGAATCAAATAACCTATAAGTGAAAAACCCAAGTATTTCAGAGGCTAATTTTGTAGCAGGAAGTCCAGGGCAGGATGGGACTAATGGCCTACAAAATGGGTAGAAGTGTAATATTTGTTAGGAATAGTCGACCCCAAAGGGGGTTTTATCCATTACAATGTAATAAATTCACTGAAAAACAATACGCATATGGAGTGTGACCCTAAAGAAATAGTGAAATGTTTAAATCTCCAAACAGGTAATTTGGTAAGGAATATTAATGTTCATGAAAGTAGTATAAAAAAACAAATGGCCGTTCTTTTCATTTCAACTCTAATACCTTCTCTGAAAAGCTAGCACAGCCTGCTCTTACCTACCTTGAACTCCATGAACCAGAAATGTAGAAGATAATTACAACCTATCTTTGTGACACATTAATTTCTTCAATCATGCTCTGTCCTTCCAATTAGAGTACAAGTTAATTAAAGGTAGAACATTTCTGACTTTTTCCTGTGGCTATCATACTTCATAGTATGCAAGGGTGAATTATAATGTTATGTAACACATTTATCATGTTAACATATTAGTCAACCTTCTTCTAGCTGGAGCTAAGTACATAGCACATACAATTTAAATAAAAGATGAGCTGGGAAGATACCTCAGTGCTCAGCAGCATAAGCACATACCTGGCAAGTGAGGGATCTTGAATTTGATCCACAGTACCATTATCCCTGAACTGGGCAGGTGAAGGTGGGAGGATCATTACAAGTTTCAATGGTGTAGTGAGACCCTATATCAATAAAAAATGGAGTTTTGACTCATAGTTTCATGATCAATTGGCTCAAAGGTAAACAAGGCAGCCAGGAAACAGAGAGAGCAGGAAGAGATGGAGGGAGAAATACATCCTCCAAAGCCATGCTCCCAGTACTCTGCTCCCTTCAAGGAAAATCCACCTCACAGTGCATTCAGCCATAAATTGATCAGTGGATTAGGTCTTTAATTATCTTATTCTTCATGATCAATTCACTTTCCAAAAGCCCACCTGTGAACACAAGACTGTAGGGGACATTTTACATTTAAACCACAACAATATTTTATTGGGAGAAAATCACAAAGTACAGAAAATAAATAAATACATTTCACAATCATCATTAATAGAGTACAATCTACTTCATAATAGAAATGGATTTTTTTCTGCCCCAAAATGTTATTTCATCCGTCAGATTAAAAGCATTTATCTAAATAAGTAAGTAAATATTGTTCTCAGGACACTAGTCAACATGTGAATAAATTATAAGGATTGGTGGTTAGCAAATTTAGTGGCTACAAAAGTCAATATACAAATGTAAACTTGTATTTACAGCTATAAAATATCCATATTACATAAAAATTAGGAAAATTTGAAATCCGAATAATTGCCAAAGATTCAAGCAAAAGAAATTTACATCAACTCTGGAAAGTTGTTAGGCAGTGCCTGAAGTAGAATATGCATTTACCCTATAATATATTTTCTGTCTTAGGTACATATCATTGAGAAATGACTGCATAGATATAAATGACACATTAAAAATGCTGGTCAGAGTAGTAATTGTAATAACCAAACAAAGGGAAAAATCTCCAAATCTGTCAGGAGTAGACAGTGAACCACTGCCTCAGAAGAAAAGAAAACAGAAAAAATCACAAAATACATTTCTTTATAATTGTCAATCTATAAAGTTAAGCCGTGGGAAAACTATTATACTGTTAACAGATAAACAGGTAGTTGTTCAAAATGTAAAAAGCAAGGAGACAAGCAATACACAGTTCAACACAGTGGTTACATCCTGGTAGGGAGTCAGAGATAAACGCATGGGGCTACAGAGAGGCTTAATAAGGCAGTGGTGGTTTTCTATTTCCTGATACAGGAATGGAGAGGAGATAGTGGTGCTGGCCTTAGTTTTAAACACCAACTAACTAAATATATATATATACATTTCTCACATTTTAAAATTTCCATATACTTCAAAAGAAAAAGTGAAAGAAGAAAGGGAAAGAAATAGAATGGATAAGATAGGTAAGAAAAAAGAGAAAGGTAATTACAAAATCTTTAAAAGGAAGATTGATAAGATTAAGTAAACCTGCTGGTGGACCTTCTTTAACACAAGAGGATACAGCAGTAAAAACTGATGCAGCCAGATGTGAATATATACAACTTCAAGAGGCTATAGTGACAGAGGCCTCTGGAGCTGTGATTAAATTTTCACTAAAATTTAGTAGGTATTTGTCATAATGCAGATGTTTTGTGGCTGGAAGCATTGGCTTTTTCTTATTTGAAAAACAAGAGAGTTTCACTAGATTAAATTTCCTCCAAAATTTTTAAGTACTAGATGGAAATCAAAGGAATTTATTTTCACATTTCTTCAACTATTTCCAAGAAAACAAGAATAAGTATCAGACCACAAAGGAAATTTTTTCTTCCACACTTTGGAAATATAAAAGGTACTATTTTTATGTAAAATCATTTACCATAAATAGATTTCAATCCAAATTGTCCTATTGAGAGATGAAAAGGGCAATTAACGTGTCAACACTCCCAAGACCAGCCAAACAAGTTTCTGGCAAATACTAATATAAATATTTTTATGACCTATGTTTTTTTAAGGTCACTATTCAGATTATAGTTATTCTTATCTCTGTTTGCAAAGAAACTTTCTCAGGGTTTGAAGGACTGGACACTTACTAAAATACTAAATCAGTAGAGAGATTTTAAGCTTCGAAATCATCTGCACTGCAACAGAGCTCCACTCATCTGTGCATGTACAGCTGGGCGCCCACAGGACCCAGAGAACGTCGGCAGAGCATCTGTTCCAGCAGCCCAGTTGTGGGTCTTCTCCTGGACCAGGGAAGCTCCATCTGGTCTAGGAAGCTAACTGTTCCCCAGGTGGTGTGCCCACCTGGCTAGTGACAGTTGGGCTCATGCCACCTAAAAGAGCAGACACATTTTGGCACTGGCACTTGGAACATTTCTTTAACTTAAAGGCTAAGCAAGATTTGAGAAGGGGTGGGGGGAAGAAACGAAAAAACCAGACAGAAAATAAAAAAGTGCAATGAGCCTTGCTGATCCCTGGTAGAGTCTAGGTCAAGCTTAGAACAGGCATTTGTTGAGGCTGCCATGGAGGTTGAAGAATGGCAGGGAACCGTGCCAGCCTTTGTCTCTCTCAGCTTGCCAAATCCTGGCAAGGATTCTGGAAAATGAAACATCCCAAGTCAGACATATTTCCTTTCCTTCCCTGTGTCCAGTTACTTACATTTGGCTAAGGGACAGGCTGCTGGAAGTTCTAAAAAAAAAAAAAAAACAAAAAAAACAAAACTGAAGATACAGAATCTATACTTACTTATACCATAACCTTAGATCCAAAATGCATATACAAAATAGTCCCTTTGTGAAATTCTATGCTGTGTATTTATTGTAAGTGATATCTAAAACTTGTATGGAATTATTTTGACATTTGGCTTTGGAATGTTCAGTACATTTTTGTCAATAACTTTAGTGATGAAGATGCTTTCTCCTAAAGAGTAAGTTTTATTTACTAGCACTATACAAAGGTACTCAGTTAATAAATATGAAATGAAAAGACTGGGCATGGTGGTGTTGCCTATAATTGCAGTACTTGGGAGGCTGAAAACAGGAGGATCACTAAGAGTCCAATCTGCATAGTGAGACCCTGTAAACCCTGCACTAAATACATAAAAAAAAAATAGATAAAAAGATACGTAATAAAAGAATAAATGGGTAGACGGAACATATATACATAGTTTTTAGACAAATATGACTGATGAAACATGAAATAAACAGTTTTTAAATTAAGAAATACAACAAAGAGCCAAGGACATAGCTCAATGGTCCAGCGCATGTTTTGCACATGAGAGATGCTAGGTTTGATCTCCAGCACTGCAAAACAATACACAAATCCAAAAAAAAGAAAAAAAAAAAAAAAAGCACACAGAAATTTTACTGTACAGGAGAACCCAGAACCAAAACAATAGTGGAGGAAAGGGAACACTGCTAAAATAAGCAGACAGCTGCTCAAGGCGACAGGATTAAAGGACTTATCAGCCTCTTTTCTCTTTATATTTCTCCTTAGAGGATTTATACTGCTAAGTCTTCTGTCTGTTGATCCTGACATACCTGGGCACTAGGCTCAGTAGGCTGCCCTTGGCCTTAGGAGTGAGTTCAGGAGTCATCTCTGATCAGGCCACTACTTCAACTTGTATCATTTTCCCCTGCGATATAATATACCATGAATTTGATCCTCTCGGCTCAGAAGACAGCATTCATTCTTTTTCAGAATCTTAAATTAAAAATCTTGTTTAGTGAAATTCCGTAGCTTTTCTAATTTGTTTTGATTTTCTTTTAAAAAGGTACGCTTCACATGTTCATCTTATATCTAACATATATGTATCACAGGCACATTTAGATACAGACACAGAAAGTTAGTAATAGGCAAACACAAGGTTATAATTTTAAATTTAAGATGCAACTGCTTACTGTTGAAAAGAATATGCAGTTGAATTCTTGGTAGTCACCGAGAAGTGTCTCTTGCTGAATGTATAGTGCTCACAAGTTGGTCTACAAAGTTTGCACTATTCCATAGGAAACTCTCTACAGTACAACTCAAGACATGATCCTAGCACTGAGTCAGATGCCTGCAACAGTGTTCTTTGGGTGCTGACAAAGCCACTAGAGACCAAGTCAGGTGCAACAAGCATGGCCTGATGTGAACTGAGAAAACTTGGAAAGCATCTCACTCCAGGATAAGGACATGGCACAGTCTGCTGTGCCTCACTGTACACACTTTTGTGCCCATCGACTAATGCTCTCTTATCCTTCCCCAAAATGCAGAACTGGGTCTTGAGCTGATATTTAGCTGGTGTTCTGTAGAGAAAAGGGTAGGTGTGAAGGTTTCTAGTACAACTTTGCCTCTTACACATTTTCTACTATTCTAAAACAAAGAAGAATCATCAGATTTCTTTTAAATAAGAAAATGAGCACTGGAAAGTGTGCAAGAATGACTACACTGCTTCCCATCTCTTGAGTAACAATTTTGTACCACATTTAAGGGACTATACTTCACCCACGTCTTCAGACTATACCCTGATGACAATGTGAAGTGTCTGATATAAAAACAGATTTTAAATATGAGTTATAGGCAACTTACTTTAATGTATTTTAGTACAGGGTCTCACTATACAGGTAGGACTCATAGTGATCCTCCTGTTCTCAACCTCCCGAACACTGGGATTATAGATGTATGCCACCTGCCCAATTTCAGTCACCTTCTCAGTGAGCTCTAGGGGACAGGGCCAACATGGGACACTGGGGACTTTTTTGTGGACCAGGGTTCAAACTCATGACCTTGCACTTGCCAGGCAGGCACTTGTGCCACGGAACTATCGCCCAGCCCTGGCACACCAGGGATTGAAACCCCATCCTTGTGTCTGCCTAAGCAGGTGCTTTAGTCCACTGAGCTATCTGGGTCAGACAGACAGGTTTTTTTCACAGTGGTGTCAGAGTGATAGTTTCTGCATGAGGTTCAGATTGTGAACCTAGGTCTTATTTCAATTGTCTTGACACATTTTCCCAATACGCTAAGTGGGCTTTTGAGTATTTCTTATGGTACGGAGAAAAACATAATTGTTCTCATTAAATTTTGTCAGATGTACTTTATCACAATATTAGGTTTTTCAATTCAAGAGTAAAATATGCAAATAAGGGCCAGTGATATAGTTTAGCAGACTAAGTGCCAGCTTTGGGAAGTTCAGGGAGGGATCAGGGTTTGATCCCTGGTCCTGCATGCTGCACCAGCCCCGCCCCCTGGGAGCACTAAGCTGGCAACAGAGCCTGGGTGTGGTGGCACATGCCTGTAATCCTAGTGGTGGGAGGCTCGACATAGGAGGATCACTATGAGTCCCAACTGTGTAGCAAGACCCTATATCATATACAAGAAAGAGAGAGAGAGAGAGAGAGAGAGA
>PVJA010038634.1:0-19630 GCA_004027025.1 Myocastor coypus
CTTCTTCTTCTTCTTCTTCTTCTTCTTCTTCTTCTTCTTCTTCTTCTTCTTCTTCTTCTTCTTCTTCTTCTTCTTCTTCTTCTTCTTCTTCTTCTTCTTTTTTCCTTTTGTGAAACTGGGGTTTGAACTCATGACCTTGTATTGCCACCAGGCAGGCACTTGTGCTATGGAGCTATCTCCGCAGTCCCAATCTCTGAGAATTTCTATACGAGGGTTCCCAGAAATTCCAGGGGAGAAAACCTTTTTAAGGTTCTTTTTATTTTTTATTTTTATTTTTAATATTATGGCCAGCTCAGCCTGCCTTTGCGGCGGGGCTGACGTAGCATGTGGTGCTAGGGATCAAACCGAGGTCCCTGTGGTTTCCTAAACAAATTAAAAAAGAGAAGAAGAAAATTTTAAGCATTAACTGTTCTGTTATGTTTTATGTCCAGTTGTCGCCACAAAGGTTCATGCATTCAAGGGGCAGAGTCCTGTGATTAATTCCTGATCCATTGGGATTGTAGGTGTAAGTGCTGCTGAGATTATGGATATTAGTATTAAACCCAGCCTCGGGTGGAGAGTCTGGATGCAACATAAAGCAGACAGACTTGCTCTCTGTTGCTATTGTTGCCGCTGATCCTCCCTTTGCTCTTTGCCACTGCCATGAATAGCAGCTGTCTGTGCCATGTGTCACCGTGCCTTGGAGCCAGTCAACTATGGAAATCTCCACTGACTGTGAGCTAAATACACCTTTGCTAATTTTGATTGTCGGGTATTTGTCCCAGTGGGGAGAGAAGAGTAACTGAGACATGCTCTTTGCAATAGAACAGCAGAAATTGGTAGGACAATTATCCAAACTATTTCATATATGTATATATAATTTGCAAGTGCAAGGTCATGAGTTCAAACCCCAGTCCCACAAAAAAGAAAGAAGAAAAAAGAAGAAGAAGAAGAGAAAGAAAGCCTCAGAGGTCAAAGCAGATGGCAATAAAGAATGAAGTGAATATAAAACAAGCCTTTCAAATATGTGATATATATATGTATGTATAACTTTTTCACTTACTTCTTTCTTTCCTTTGGCCTTTTTCTCATCCCAATTGTCCCTTCCATTTGAACCAATACTTTCCTTTTCACAATATTCATTGTACCTATCTACTTACCCTTTTAGATTCTTATACTAACAAAACAATATGATGCTATCACATACAGGTATGATTTACTTCACCTATGAGAATGGTGTCACATCCATTTACCTATAAAAGTCTCACATATATCCTTTTTATAGCTGAGTAATACTCTATTGAGTAAAAGGGGCACATTTCTGTTTTATCCATTCCTCAGTTGATAGACATCTTCACTTTTTCCAAGATCTGTCTATAATATATTGTTCTGCTATAAACATGAATATACACACATAATTGTGACATGATGTTTTAAGTTTCTTTTGGGAAAATCCAGGAAAAAAAATATCTAGGTTGAATGGAAGCTTTGATTGTAGATTTTATGGAATCTGTACACTGCTTTCTACAGTGGTTGTAACAGTATGCACTCCCACCAAAAGTAGAAAACAGTTTCTTTTTCCCATAGCTCCTTAAGCTTTTGAAATTGGTCGACTGCTTGATGACAGCCATCCTTTCTGGGTGAGATGGAATCTCAGTGTTCTTTTCATTTGCATTTCTTGAATGATCAATGATATTCAACTCCTTTTCATATATTTATTTACTATTTGTATAGATTTAAATTAGAAGTTCATAGCGAACTTAGACGTCCATTTTCGAATGTGTTTTTGAATTTGGAGGTGTCTCACTTTTTCGTTTGGTTTTTGAATTCTGTGGGCCAGATAATTTTTTAAATTCTGCATATGTTCTAAGTAGAACGACTTCTCCTAAGGGAAAGTCAGCTAAAATTTTTCCCAATTTGTGAACTTTCTTTTAACTCTGTTAGTGATTTCTTTTGGTGTACAGAAACTTTTCAAAGGGATGAGATCCTACTTGTGATCCTTGGAATTATTTCCTATGCAAGAGTTCATGAACTCTTTGCCTATCTCTATGTCTTCCAAATTTTTACATATTTTCTCCCCTAGTAGACTTAGTGTTTCTATTTTGATATTTAAATCTTTGATCCTTTTGGACTTTAGTGCATGGCAATTGTTATGCAAAGCACCATGCATTGATAGGGCAGACTTCTAGAGTTTGTAATTAATTCATGATAGCCTCAGTGAAATATAAGGAAGGGAGAGAGCTTCCTGCTGCTGCTGCTCCTTTCATGCTCTTGCTGTTTCAATGTATTCTGCTACCATGGACTGCTGCTCTCTGCCATGTGCCACCTTGCTTTTGAGCCAGATAAATATGGACTGAAATCTCCACAAACTCTTAGGTAAATAAACCTTCCCTTCCATAATATTGAGTGTAAGGTATTTTGCTCTAGCAACAAGGAAAAGTAGCTAAGGAAGTTTTATAAATGGATCAGATTTTAGTCTTCAGCACGTGAAAAGCCAGGTTTTCTAGCCCCATTCATTTAAAGAGGTTATCTTTCTTCCAGCAAACATGAGTTACCGCTTCGTCAAAGATAAGGTGGCTGACTGTGTTTGTAGTTGTATCTGCATCTTCTAATCGGTTGCATTCATTTTCAGGTCTATTTTGTTTGTTTGCTTATTTTGTTTTGGTTTGTTTGTTTTTTCCCAGTGTCATACAATTTTTTTTTTTTAATCACAGTGGCTTTGTAGTGTGAATTCAAGTCAGAGATTGTAATGTCTCTTGCCTTTCCCTTATTGTTCAGGAATGTATTTGCTATTCTAGGTCTTTTCTGGTTCCAGATGAATATTATGAAAGATGTCTCTAGATCTGTGAGGTATACTAATGGTAGTTTGATTTGATTTGCATTGAATTTGATAATGATTTCAGAAGTAGAAGCATTTTCACAATATCTTTCCATTTTCTGAAATCCTCCATTATCATTTTTTTCAGAATACAACAATTTTCACTGTATAAATATTTTACTACCTTTGTGATATTAATTCCTAAGTATATCATTGTTTTGGATGCTATTGTGAAAGGGAGAGTTTCACTAAAATCTCTTGAAGCATATGTTGTTTGTATACAAAAATACTAATGCTTTTTGAGTATTGACCAGGTCTCCTGCTGTGCTACTGAATTTAGTTCCTAAATTTGAAAGTCTCTTGGTGGAGTTTTTGCAGTCTTCTATGGAGAGCATCATGTCATCCGTAAACAACAATAAGTTCCATTGTTCCTTTGAAATCATTATTTAATTTATTTCTCTCTCTTTCTAATTGCTCTGGCTAATGTTTCTAAAACTATATAGAATCATAGTGGTGACAATGGGCGTACTTTTTGTGTTCCCGATTTTATTTTTTTAATTTTTAAGCATAATTAATAATTTTATTTTTTAATTTTAGTAATTTTAATAAGAAAAATAACAATGAGACAGTTTCAAAGCATGTTAGTAGGACAGACACAATGATTAATATAATGCATAGTAGTTCAGAATACAAGTTGCAAACGTAATAAATTTTCTAAACACTATTAGTAGAAATACTTCTCATTGAAGTAAGAGAAAGTAAGTGTATGTATAGTCCAATGTTCCATAATAGTAGTGGATTATCAGCAGAACTGGCAATGTCAGAAACTGTTGACACGAGCCTTTTACAGCTCAGCATATTATATGGCTTTACTTTTTATATCTCCTGATTAAACTTTTCTGCTGTATTGTTAAGACCAAGTTAAAGCAAGAAAAATGTAATATCTAAATTGAACAAGGTTGGTCAAATCCCCTCAGGATTTACTCTGAAACCATGCACAGTGTTTTGTAGAACTTTCGTTAATGTCAGTCATCTGGATGAGTCATGGCCATTGCCTAATAGTTTGCTTTCTGTGAAAACCTGAGAGAATGTTTTCCCTCTAGATGACTGTCCTTGGCACACTATACATCATTAATCCCTTTCCTTTGTGGCCCCATAATCTCCTTCAACAGAAAAATTGGGACACCATTGAGTTATATGATGTTACAGTACAGTTTCACTTTGTATTGACGTACAATCTTCTTGATTATGTACTTCATTCTCATTGCTAGCATTTTATTGAAGATTCTTGCATTTCTGTTTGTTAGAGATTGTGCTAGGGTTCTCTTTTTTAGTTGGATCTCTCTCTGGTTTTGATATCACAGTAATACTTGCCTCCAGGAAAGTGTTTGGGAGAATTTCTCCCATTTCAACTTCATTGAAGAGTTTTTGAAAAATTGGCATTAAATCTTCTCTAAATTTCTAGAAAATTCACCTGTGAATCCATCAGGACCCCAGTCATTTAGCTGACAGATTTTTTTTTATTACATTTTCAATTTCCTTCAACATATTGAGTTGTGCAGAATTTTTTATATCTTCTTGATTCTGATTTGGTAGTTTATTCTGTGTTTTCCATCCCATCAGAGCAAAGTTTCTGGAAACAGGAATTCATGATATTATGGATTTCTGTAGTGTTTATAGTGATTTCACCTTTTGCATTCCTTATTGCATGAATTTGAATTTTTCTTTCCTTGTTTTGATACGGATGCCTAGTACTTAATCAATTTTATTTAAAGAACTAACACTTTGATTCATTAATTCTTTGTATTGTATTCTTCATCTACATTGCATTTATTTTTACTCTGATATGTATAATTTCCCGCCTCTTTGGGCTTTGTGCTTTATTGGTTCTTCTTTCTCTAGGAACTTAACTTCTAACATATGATTGTTTATTTGGCCTCATTCTGTTTTCTTTATGGGAGAGTTTATTGCTGTAAGCATATTTTGTGTGCTAATTAGTATTTCTTTTATTTTAGAGAAAATATTTCTTATAGCTAAGAAGCTTAGTATTTTGATGTGCTGGGTGCAACACTATAATGGTATATGAACTCCATTTCTTTATAAGTTTGGTTGTTACCATTTAAGACCAAATAAATAAATAAATAAATAAATAAATAGAAGAAAGTGAAGTACAAAGCATTGAACTTATTTTATAAAATCCTAATAAATTATAGTTAATCTAATGCACTTTTTAGAATGAAAAGCATTAATCATTAAATAAAATGATGCATCTAATAAAAACTGTAATAGTCCTTAGTTTATATAACCTGTGAATAATTTACTCTGTTCCAATATATTACATTTCTCATTGTTGTCCAATCTAAATCCCACAAAAAAACAGAGATAATAAATTCCATTAGCCCTTATTCATGGTAAAGAAAAATGGATCTTAGTGAAATAAAATAAATAGTCCAGTTTCACACAGTGGTTAATATAAAATTACAACTCAAGTTTATACATTCTTTTTGTATCTCATGGTATTTTTGGTCTATTTCTTATTGCCTCCTCTTTTATATATTCTTAAATTTAACTTGGATTAAAAGACCCTACACTGACTTTTAAATTTGTCAATGTATTTGGATATAACATGTTTCAATAAAGCCACAGAATAGTATTTTTGAAATCATTAGATATGAAAGTATTAGACTGTTAGACTGTAATGACATTTTTATTTCAAAAGAATTGACCATCCCCATTAATGTTCGCAATGAATGTAAAATTTTATATAGATTATTCTAATAATTCCTAATTTCTGGATTCATGTTAGTTAATTATTATATATCAATTTTTAATTAACCCAGTCATGTTTATAGATCAGTTGCATAAGACGAATAATCAACACTGTGGTACCCACTCAACATTAGCTTGGCTATAAATGGTCCTCAGTTCTAGGAAAATTCCCAATGTAGATGTTTTAGTGAAGGTATTTTAGATATGATTAATATGAAAACCACATTGTAAATCAGATTATTTTCCATACTCTCCTGTGTAATCTGTGGGGATTAAGAGCAAAATCTGAGGTTTGCTGAAGAACAAGGAATCTTTCATTATCAGTTCAGTGTGAATTTCTATCCTATTAGTCTCTCTTACAGTTTTTAGGGGGATAAGACATCCGATCACATGATCATTAATAAGTTACTTAAAATAAATCTTTAGAGAGAAACATGATAGATGATTGATAGATGGATAGGTATGTGGATAACAAATACGCAGATAAAATAAGTAGATGTTAGATAGATGGATAGATGATAGATTATTTCATTTCACTGGAAAACTATAATATACAATATATTCATGACAGTGAGATTTTTGTTATAAACATCAGAATGATTTATATTCAGTAGTTTTCACCCTAAAAATCAAATATTTCACCAGTGAAATCGCAGGTTTCCACTATTAGGGAAAATCTTTCTGGTGTAGATGAAAATATACCTTGATTAAGGGTGTTCTAAAGTGATTATAAGAAATCTAAAATGACCAAAATATTTAAAAAGTCTCAATTTCAGGAGAGGAACTGGAATAGGAAAACAACAACTGCAACAACTGTGGCTCAAAAAATAAATAAATAATAAGGTCAAAATACCTGAAGTTTGAAAAACAAAAATACCCTAATAAGTATGGGAAAAACAAGAGAATACCACATGTAAAGAGATAAGTCAATTAACAGGAAAAAACTATTCAATGATAGAGAATGCAGAATTAGTAGAAAACGACATTAAACTGAAGAGAAATAATACGGAGGTTTGGAGAAAGTGAGTGCCCTAAAAGGATAACTGCAGGACAACAAGTAGAAATGAGGTTAGGAGTGCCAGCAAGGAGGTCATTAGGTAGTCATTTCAATAATGTGGTGAAGATATGAGGTTACTTGGATGGAAGCACTGAGATCAGGTGAGAATCAAACAGAACATGGATCTATTTTGAGATAAACGTGATAATTTTTGTTTTGACTCACCATGGGATGTGAGGGAAATAAACAATTAAAGAACAGCACAGGTGTGTATGTAGGAACAAACAGTGTAAAAAAGAAGTTTTGGTTTGTAAACTACACATATGCTAAAAAATGAGATACTCATTTTCTTAATGGATAGTTACTAAACAGTAAGTTGGATAGATATTAAGAAAGGGACTGCCGGGCGTGGTGACACACGCTTGTAATCCCAGCACTTGGGAGGCTGAGGCAGGAGGACCAGTGCGAGTTCGAGGCCAGCCTGGGCTCCAAACAAAAAAAAATAAATAAAATAAAGACAGGGACTCTTTCGTTGGAGATATACATTTCCTATAACATGAATTCCATATGCTAAATTTGTCCATAAAATTTTACCTTTTTATTTCTATAAGTGCATGTCTGACATGATGACTAATTACTATAAATGTACAATTTAGAGATATTTTAAGACATTTATTGATCATTAAGGATTGAAAATAATAAAAGTTAGGCAAAGTTAAGGAATAGTCTTTTCAGTCTACAGAATGAATGAATGGCGAGACAGATGTGTTTTACGTCAGCTTAGGGGGAGTTCGCTCTGTAGCACAACACCTCCGTGGCACACATTTGGTTCTTAGTTTAATACTTGGTACCAATAAAAAATAAAGGAAATAGGATTCAAACTTACTTAGAGGCAATAAAAGAGTTGCAAAGATGTAGAATGAAATTCAATGATACAATGTACAAGTAAGAGGATTTTTAAATTTAAAATGAAAATATCTGATGACCAAGAAAAAACTCATAAATGTATGAGGGAATACTGTCTCATAATAGAACCCAAATGAGGCTTGATAAATATGGCTTAGAATTCTTTTTTAATTGTAAAACCTAGCTCTCAATACTAAAATTTTAGGTTCAGCTGGGCCAGCCCAAATTTAGGACTTTTCTTTGCACACCTGAGGTCACCTGCCACAGCTCTATAACTGCCATCATGCCACAGAATGAATATCGAATGACACTGTAAATGCTATCAGTACTGCTTGGATTACCATGAGAAAAAGTGCAAGAAAAAAATAGGCTCATGAATGTTCAAAGAAGGAAAAAACAATTATTAGCCTGAAGACTAAGCTTTATCAGAAACAGTGCCATGTAGAGGAAACACACAGGTTGAATGAAAAGAGAAACACCCAGGGCTGCAGACATAGCCCAATAGAATAAATACTTGCCTAGCAAGTGAAAGGGCCAGAGAGAGAGAGAGAGAGAGAGAGAGAGAGAGAGAGAGAGCGCAAACAATGACCAATGAAAAGCCTCCACAAAGAGCAGAACCTGCCTACCTGCTGGACACAGGACAATCTCCTGCAAAAGTACTTTCCAACATGATTAAACAAAAATGAAAATGGGAACTTCCTCTGCCCAAAGTTCATGACCAAGGAGAAACAGAAGTATTATAAGTTATTTAAACCAGAAAGAGAAAAAAGAAGGCATGGAAGTGGATGGTTACTAAAATATGGTTTGTTGGAGATGGATTTGCAACAAAAGCACCTAATATGAAAGATTCAGTAGGCCCAATGGGCTTACATTTTAAGAAGGACCATCCTGAACTGAAAGCCACTACTTTCCTGCCAATATCTGTGGTGAAAAGAATCCTTCATTACCTCTGTAACAAGTTTGGGTGTTATTGCCAAAGAGTTAGTGATTGAGATGAACTTAAGCGAGTGGGGCCTTGTGACACAAGAAAGCAAGCTTACTTGGGGTAAATATGCACAAGGAGCCAACAATCTTGAAAATGATGGATGCATTAATACCATCTTACTAGTTTGTCAGCTGTTTCGTATAGTGACTTCTTATACTTATTGAAGACTACAGACCAATAAGGAGAAATATAACTTGAATAATGTTGAACAATGCCTACATTCATCAAGAAAACTATTTATTCAATTGTAAAATCATTAAAATGGCCCAGTGTACAAATTGGTCTTGCATTAGGACTCTGCTAAAGGGTTACTTGTTAATGAGGTTGAAGCATTTGAAAAAATCTTTGCATTAAAAAGTGGGTCCTAAGCAACATAGATTTCTCATTCTTAAAACGTCACCAATACTTAAAGTCAGTTCAAACTTAGCTTAGGGGTCTAGGGCTACGAAAACTGCTGAAGCTACTCTACATCATCATTTATTATTAGTCCTAGAGAACTAATGATTAAGTTTATTCTCAATATAGTCTACTTTAAGATTGGCATTAGAAGTTTATTTAGATCATTCCAACTTAGTTACACTGATTCCTTGAAAAGAAACCTTATTTGGAGTTAAATAATGTAAGAAGGTTAAAAGTTAGGTGTGCATTTCAAGTTTTGTGATCTGAATTAAATGGTCATGGCTTGAAAAAAATAGTAAAATTTTGACTTCTATGGATTCTTTCTTTTGGTCAAAGCTACATTGCCTGAAATAAAATTTTTAGAAACGATAAATAATCAAGCGAATTAATTATTTAAATCAGTATATTTTATCTTCAGAGATCAACAAAAATTTAAAACACAATTATTTTCTTTGTCATTAGGGAAATATACTCTATAATGCAACTTGTGTTTGAGGAGTGAGAAGAATGTGTGTTTGCAGTCATTACAGTGGAATAAAGAGATATTGGGTCAGAACTAGGAAAGGAAAATAAGTCTAAAGGTCAATAATATTTGCTTTATAAGTTTTCTTATCTGACCTATAAATATAAAAGAATGTGTGAGCCTAAGCAATATTAGGATATTTTTCAAAAATTCATTCCTCCTTGACTTTTAAATAAATTAAATGTAGCCAAGAATTTAACAGTGGCAAAAGTGTGAATCTCTTATCCAAAGTCACCTAGCATCTTCCTACTCAGCATTATCCATTCTTTCTGTCTTAAGGCAAATAAAAAGTAAGTGAAATTTATCAAATAGTAAAAGTCATCATTACTTAATAACATCTGTGTTGCTATTAGACAGAGAACATTTGATAGAGTGGGTCAAATAAAAGAACTGTCTAAAAAGCCAATTAGGACAGAACCCATGTAAAACATTAAAATATGATGTAGAATAGATCATATCCCATGTAACAGAAAAGATTTGAAAGACTTTGTTTTATTTATTTATTTATTTATTTATTTATTTTTTTTTTTTTTCTTTTTGAGACAGGGTCTCGCTGTGCAGTTCAGGCTAGCCTTGAGCTCACTTTTGTAGCCCAGGCTGGTCTCGAGCTCACACTGATCCTCCTGCCTCAGCCTCCCTGCTGGGATTACAGGAGTGTGCCACCACACCCGTCAAGACTTTGTTTTTAAATATACATATACTAGCTGGGTTTTAGCAACTTCCCATGTATAATTTTAAATTTTATAATTAAGAAGTTGCCATGTGGAAAATTAAGGGGAATAATATCCTCTATTACAGTAAGTGGAATAATACATGAATTTCTCTCAAATCTATAAAGATTGTATATTTTTATTAATCCCTAAAGAAATTTTTTGCATGGGGTATAAAACAATAAAATAAAATTTATTTTTAAATGTAATAAAATGTATTAAAACATGAAATGTAGGTTGTCATAAATTTGTACCTCTAGATAAGAACACTTATGCATATTTTTGTTTAGTTGTTTTTATACTTTTATATTTATCCCCAACATCCTAGACTCTAGTTTTGATTAGCTACTTGGTCTATTCCTAGTTCCTCTGCTATTCTGGTTACCTTTATATTTCATAAAAAATTCCAACTATCAGTCTTCATGCCAAAAGTTATGATCTTAATATCATATCTTCTTCCTAAAGATCATGTGATTATCTTTGTTTTTTTTATTGTTATTGTTTTTTTTTTTTAAACCAGAAATTGAACTCAGGTCCTTGTGCTTACTCTATAGGCATTGTGTCACTGAACTGTATCACTGGCCCCTTAAGGTTATGTGAATAAAAGGACAAAATTCCTCCTGTCTTTCATGAAGAATCCCTTTTCCTAACTAATATACATCCACTGCTACCCTACCTTTCTGCCACATGAGTCTTTCTCCTTTGAGATGTTGCTGATATGTACAGCTCTCTGGACATAGGTGCAGCACTACATTCACTAATTCTGTCCAATTGGGCTTCCTTCTGTCAGAAGCAAAATAGACACTGTTTTCCACAGAAGAAAATTGATTAGAAGTCCAGACCATGGAGTTATAGTAAATTAGGGGATATGTGACAGGATTATATTAACTCCTTCAACTGTGATATTTTTTTTATCAAAGATTCTTGTATAATTTGAAAAGATATAAATTATAGGTAAAAGCTGTGCTCTTCCTGGAGAGTTACCTTTATGTCAAGGCATTCTATGTAAAGATTGTTATGCTTTAGCAATTCATGTACAACCAATACAAAGTTCTCCATTCCCATTTTATCCCTACATGACAGCAGTTAGGATGGTTCTCACCCACCTGCTTGTGTAAAGTACATTAACTACATTAAAATGATATTATTAATCAGAACATTACCCTGTAACTTGATTGCACAAATATGTATGCTTTATTGTTGTATCTCTAGAGAATGCAATTTAATAAGAAAGTGTATTCAAAACTGATAGGTTCTGGCCCTAGTATGAATTGCTGAATCATTATGGTGGTCATCTAATATGGCTGAAGCCCTTAAAACAACAGCTTATCTTCCCAAAGACCACCTCCCCTTTCTTCTCCAACTCAGCCCGGGGGACAATTCCCTTCCACTTTTCCCGCCACCTCCGAGAAGGCCCCAATCAGCTCCTCAGGTAAATCTAAACGTCCTCCTCAAATTCCACCCCTGGTAAAAGGTCATAAAAGCCTCAGCCTCCCTTTGTTCCAATTCGGAGAATTCCTTATCTTCCCGGAGTTCTCTCCGTGTCCTCCAAGAGAATAAAGCCCTTTTCCCTTTTCTCTTTTTCCTTCTGCCTGTTTCTCGGCTGCGACACCACGAAAAACCTATCAAAAACTATAATATCTACCTTAGAATTAATTTTCTCTTACTGCATAGTGAACTGTCACTAACACAGTAGTTTAAGACAGTATGCATTTGATTTCTCAGCCTGTATGTTGCTGAATGTGGGTCTGACAGCTAGGACCTTTGCTCAGAGCTTCCCAAGACTGAAACAAGGTTCAGCTGGGTTCTCAGCCATACAGAAACCTTATCAGAGAAGAATCTGAAGAATTTCTGAAGACTTTCATCCAGGATTAGTTTCCTGTGACTGGGCATTGTTTGTAGCATGCAAAGCCAGCAGTAGAAAGGCTGTGCTGATTTTAATCTTAACTATTTAGGAAGATCTTAAGTTAGACCCACCCAGAACAAAATACCTTTGAATTCAAATCAGTTCACTTGGGGTCTCATGAAATCAGTTTTCCACCCAAGATACTTTAATTACAGCATTGAAAACCAAAATTATCACAGGTCTCATCTAACTTAAGGGATTAATGTAGGTTAACATAGATTATATATTCAAGTGTACTTCATGGATGATTTTGATAGCATCCTAGGCTTCTAGCTACAACTATAACACAACTTTGAAGTAGTATCATGCTAATCATGAGTCCAAATGAGTAAACATTCCTAGTGAAGATTTCATCAAAATGCTTTTATCTACATTATTTACAATAGTATTAATAGAAAAAGAACCAAGAATATAGTCAAGCATATGTTCTCCAAAGAAGTTGCAAAAAAGGTGTCGAATAGGAAAATATTCATTAAGTTGTGAAATGTGGTTTATTTGTAAGTTGATTTAGGAATGACAATCTTTAGTGTATGGTTAACCAGCATGTACATTATTCTTAAACTTGAAATTTAAGTCAGTGGTCATTTGTTATTTTCATATTTAAGAGTTAATCCACTAAATAATGAAAACTAATGAAGACTAATATGAGAATGTTTATCATTATATTCATTTTTTCTCTCCTAATTAGGATTAGTAAGACTATTTTTAGAAAGTATCTGACACATTCTTTCAAAATATACTTTCAAATGTAAGTTTCAGGGTGGGAACATGTGAATTGTATCTTTAATTTCAATTAAAGTACAGCCAGGTGAGAAGCTTTATTATTAGTTTCTTCATGTTATATTGCTATAAAAATATGATGTAATACTCTGAGCTATTTCCAAAGAAAGCAAAAGTAATAGGACAAATGGAATTTTCCTTACAGATGAGCAAGTAAATAAAATTCTATGTAGAATATGTGAACTGCTCTACAGTAAAATTAATTTTCCATTACTAAATTGTAATTTACAGCAATCTGTTTTGCCAGTAAATACTCTTCTGAAGGTATGGATAGCATTGTGGGCATTTGTGAGTAAAATATCAAGAAATACCTTTAGTGTCTAGGTCATGTAAATTGAGATTTATACTAAAATTCATCATGTTAATGAGATTCTGTCATATGTAAATGAAAACCCTGATTAATGCAATTATGAATGGAAGTTGTAATTATTACACACAATTTGCAAATATTTATTTTCATCAACATTTTGATAGATACACTTTAAAAAATTAATCTTTTATTTATTTGGCACAAGGTCTTGTATACCAGCTCAGGTTTGTAGTGATCCTCCTGCCTCAGCCTCTGCAGTGCTGGGATTACAGGTGTGCACCACCATGCCCAGTTTTGGAACCTGCACAACATGTGGTGCCAGAGATCAAGCTCAAGCTCTGGCTCTTTCCAGGGAAGCACTTAAACCACTGAGATATCTTTGAAGCTCTGTGATAGTTACTATTGAAAGGGAATGCGTATTCTATAGGTTCATTAATTTCAATATATTAAAAATAATTACATTTAAAGGCACAGAAATATTTACCATATTAGCATGTTGGCTTTCTCAAATTTTCCAGTATTTTGAAATACTTCTGACTCATCTTGTTTATTTCTTGCTTTAATTCTAGTGTTAGTTTTTGCTAGTTTTATTGGAAAATGATACACCAACATACATGGTAATGGTGAATTAGTGTAGTTTCTAGGCTGTCTTATCTATCAGCAGGAAAATACATATCTGCATGCTAAGTGTGAAAGGGGATGTCTAGAAGTCACTTTATTTTTCCTTCTATATTCTTATAAAGCCAAAAAGGAATTTATAATTATGTCATCGATAACATATCAATTATTCTAGCCATTGCTTGTTAGTTACACCCTGCTATACCTTAGAAGGCCAGATTTCCATGCCCCATCTTTTATTTACTTCATTGTTCACTGCAGGATATGTGCATAAGGATTTAGAATTGTTGATCCAGTATCTCTGTGGGGACAACAATTTATCAACTACAGCAAATTGCTTATGCATAGCTCAGCTGCCTAATGTTACAGGCTCTACTCATTTCCAAAATTTTTCAGGTCAGCACTGTTCCCTTTCACCCACAGTGGGATTGACTTGGCCATTAATAACATACTTCTCAAATGTTTCATTCAAAAGTACGATTCTTCAAATTTGTTATTTTAAAGATTTGCATACTTTGAAAGATACCACAATAAAATTATAAGCCTTACATAGTGTGACTTGTCTTTCATTCCAATATCAGACAGAATATTTTCATCATCCTAAGAAAAAATTCTTGAGATTCACCTTCTCAGAATCACTGACCATCAGTTTTCTTTTCTTCAGTAGATAACATAATATAGCAAAGGAGACATGAACATTCTGTCTTTTCAGGTCCTTTGTGCTTACCATATTGCTACTATTGCACGGACCTGAGTCAAAAGTTAGTATTCTGTGTATCAATATTTCTAAAAACAGCCAAGTCTTTCACCTGAAAAGTATGTAATATTATCCAAAGGAAAAAAAAAACATCAAGACATAAACAATGGTGTTTAAAGTGTTACAAAGGATAAAGTTTTTTCTAATACTTTATATCAGAATGACTCAAAAGATGGGATTTAATTTGTTGGCTATTTTCTTTACTCAATATTTCCTACTGTCTCAGTCTTTTAATTTTTTTCCTATTTCTCTTTTCCCCAATAATGAGAATCATAAAAAGTATCCTACTGTTACTTGTTTTTGTTTCATTTTTTGGAATGAATCCACTTTTTCTTTGTCAACTTCTCTTTATAAGTTTTTGGCACTCAGATTTCCTCTGAGATTACATTCAATTAAAACTAACATTTTACTGCATAATTCTGCTCAATAATTCACAGGTACTTTTCAACCAAAAATGGAAGAGTTCTTGTCTGTCAAAATAGCCTTGTCCTTGTCTGAATTCCATGTGGATTTCTCATTTTAGGTACAGTGGCACAAATACATTAAGCCATATCTTTCGTATTGCTCTTCAACATGTTTGCGTTGTTTTTTCTCTGATTTTTCTCATGAATATTAACTATTTTTTTGCATTTCAAGTTGAAATTTCTGCTCACCTATCACGTATTGGATTTTTTAAAAATTATTTTTAATAAGAAATATCAATATGATAGTTTCACAACACATTAATAATACATTCACAATAATTGACACATTGCATGTAGTCCTCATAATAGTAATACAGAGCACAGGATGTGGACATGATATATTTTCTAATTGATATTGGTAGAGAAAGAAAAAGAAATTTCTTCCCTTTGAACTGAGAGGAAGTAGATGTATACGTAGTCCAGTGTTCTATAATCGCAGTGGGTTACTGGTGAAACTGGCAATGTTGGAGGTTATTGATTTAAGCCTCTTATAGCTCATCATACTAATCTACTTCTGCGTTTTATGCTTCATAATTAAGCTTTTCTGCTGGGTCATCAAGGGCAAGTTAAATCAAGACCTGTATAACAAAACATTCATCTTTTGTATCTTCTAAGGTCAAATCCCCTCAGGATTTGACTATGGAACCATGTACAGCATGTATTGATTTTGACATGCACCCAACACAGCCATTTCACATTCAAAGATTATCACATTCAGAGATTATCCTTATGATCATAATATTCCAACTTGTCTATGATCTGAACTACACTCTGAATGTCACTGTTGTTTCATTTTTATCCTTTTTACATATTTTAGACAAGCAACAAAGCATTTGTTTCCATTATAATTAAAGTGTGATCGTATTATCTACTGACATTGTTAAACTTTATCTTTCTTTGATGAAAACAATTCAATTGTTTTAAAACATACAGATAGCTCACCATTCTTTTTTTTAATGTAGTTGGTACAGGGTCTCACTGCACAGCTCTGACTCATAATCATCCTCCTGCTTTCAGAGCCCCCAGCACTGGAATTACAGGAGTGAACCACCATACCCAGACTCAATAGCTCAGCATGCCCAGGATTGGGGCCAGCATAACATGTGGTACAAGGGATAGAGCCAGATCCCTGTTCTTGCCTAAGCAGGTACTTAGTCTACTGAGATCTCATCAGCCCTCTTTCTTTCCTTTTAAGAAGTATGATTTTTAATAAGGAACAGTCAAAAATAAAGAAAATCAGATTTTTTTTCAGTTATCCTGTAGAAATTTACATGTTTATATTTGGAGAACTATTTGCCTACAAATTATACTTTGCCCACCATGCTTACTTGTAATATATTCAGTAAACCACTTCTCTGAAATTTTGAGAAAGCTTGACTTCAGTGGGACAAAAATATTCCTTAGTTTGTATTTTTCTGTTTTTTATAAATTTGTATATTCAAGATAAGAGGTGCAAGATACAACTTTATATTGATATTTTCTGTAATTGTGTGTCTCACATTCACTTTCATTGGGTGCTAATTTAGTCCAGAACTGTGCCTTATTCTCAGGGTCTAACATTCTCATGTTAGACACATATTAGATAGAAAATATATTTGATAAGTGAATGAAGAGCTGTAGAATCTGCTATGAATCCACATTCAGCTAAACTATTGCATTAATTCTCCAAGGCTATATTCACTTTTATTTTCCTATTGTTGTTAAGAATGTTTACTTCATAACCCTTATTAACAAGTAAATAATCTTGTACAAAATAGTGGGGTTTTTTAATTCTGCAAAACTTATAAAATCAAAACTAGTTGTAACAAGTATTTTATATTTTGAAAGTAAGCTTCATGCAACTTTTTTTTTTTTTTTGTCTTTTTGAGACAGTGTCTCATTGTGCAGTTCAGGATGGCCTTGAATTCACTTTTGTAGCCCAGGCTCGTCTCGAACTCACACTGATCCTTGTGCCTCAGCCTCCCAAGTTCTGGGATTGCAGGCGTGCACGACCACACCCAGCTTCATGCTACTTTTAATGTTGTATTCCTCATGGTTTCAAAGTAAATCCTGAGGCAATTTGACTGACTGTGGGAAATACAAAAGTTACATATTTTTTATACAGGTCTTGCTTTAACTTTCCTTTAGGCACCCAGCAGAAAAGATTAATCATGAGGCATAAAACGTAAAGCTAGATTAATGTGCCAAGCTGTAAAAGGCTTAAATCAACAGCTTTCAACATTGCCAATTCTGCCAATAACCCACTGCAATTACAGAATATTGGACTATGTATACAACTACTTTCTCTTAGTTCAATGAGAAGAAATTTTTTGCACCAACGATGATAAGAAAAATTATGTCTATATTCTGTGCTCCATATAACTACCCGGAGGACAAAGGTATGCATTGTATCAATTATTGGGAATGTATTTATTGTGTTTTGAAAAAAATGATTCCAAGAAAGACATGTGACTACCAAAAAAGTAATAAAATATACTAATATAACTATGAAAATAACACAAAAATCACATTTTACCAAATTCAGCATTACTTTAGAAGATATGATAAAAAGGATATTAATCAAAGTATCCTGTAACATGCAAACAGCTTGCTTGCATAAAAACACAAGAATTGGCCTCCGGTTATTGCAGTTTTTTTCCTATTAATAAATTCTAATCAAGATCAGATTTTACTTTAAAAATTTCTAATGTCAAATCCTTTAAAATCTAACACAATTTCTAGAATTATCATAGTTTTTCTTAATGTATTTTAACTAAGGGAATTTAAAGACAGAAATAATTTTATGCTATATTGTCTGAAGGATAGCTTTTCTTTCATTGCCATATGAACTGATTAAGCCTGAAATGTTTTTATAAAATAGTTTCAGTGCAATGTGTGTCACTTCCACACAGCATATTATATTTGCATTATGTTTGTAAGTAACCAAATGTATTGCCATTCACAATCATTCATAATTTTATTGCTTTTGATTGTTCATGAATAACTTTATAGCCAGCCACAACAATTATTATTGGGCTTTAAAATGTATTAAATATTTAACTGAACAGGGTATCATATTTCTCTATTTAAGAAATCACATTCAATTTATTCTGATGTATATTTATTTTGATCCATATGTGTATTTCCATACAGATATAAGTAATATGAATTCCACATAATCTGTGTAAACTTTTGATGCTTAACTATCACTGGGAAAATATGCATTTACTTTTTTTTTAGCTATAACCATTTAATTCAGATCACAAAACGTAAAATGCACACCTAACATATAACCTTCTTATATTATTTAACTGCAAATAAAGTTTCTTTTCAAGGAATCAGTGCAACTAAGATGAAATTATCTAAATAAACTTCAATGTATTGTTAAAGTATTATAAATAGACTATATTAAGAATAAACTTAAATATTACTTTTTTTCTTTTTACCTTTTTTTAAGGACTAATGATAAATGATAAGATAAAATAGATTTCATCAGATTTCCTAGCCCTAGACCTTAAATTAAATTTGCACTGACTTTAAATAGTGGTGGCTTTTTATTTATTTATTTTTATTTATTTATTTATTTATTTTATTTTTTTTTTTTTTGTCTTTTTGAGACAGGGTCTCACTATGCAGTTGAGGCTGGCCTTGAGCTCACTTTTGTAGCCCAGGCTGGTCTCGAACTCACACCAATCCTCCTGCCTCAGCCTCCAGAGTGCTGGGATTACAGGCGTGAGCCACCACGCCCGGCCTTATAGTGGTGGCTTTTTAGGAATGAGAGATCTGTGTTGCTGAAGAACCACTCTTTACTGCAAAGATTCACATTTACTTTTTCAAATGGTTCAATCTCGCTAACAAATAAATCCCTAGCAGACCCACAATATAAGACCAATTTGGAAAACTGGACCATTTTAATATTTTTACAAATTAATAAATAATTTTCTTTATCAATGTAGTCGTAACTGTGGTTGAGTAGTATTCATTATGGTTTTCCTGGTTGGTCTGTAGTCTTCAGTAAGTATAAGAAGTTATTACATGAAACATCTGACAAACTAGACTGCAGACATGAAACATCTGACAGACTGCATTGATGCATCCATCATTTTCAGGATCATTGGTTATCTGTGCATATGTACCCCAAATAACCTCATCTCTTTGTGTTACTGAGGCCCAGCACACTCACGTTTACCTCAATCGCTATTCCTTTGGTAATAACAACCAAAGTTGTTTACAAAAGAAATGAAGGATTCTTTTTCACACCACGTATTGGCAGGCAAGAGGTGACTTTCTATTCAGGATGTGTTACATGGTCCTTCTAAAAATGTAAGCCCATTAGCCTAATGAATCTTTCATATTTTGCTGTATTTTTTTCAAAGCCATCTCCAACAAAGCAGACTTTAGTAACCATCCTCTTTCATGCCTTTTTTTTTCTCTCTCTCTTTCCAGTTCAAATAACTTTTAATACTTCTGTTCTCCTTGAACATGAACTTTGAGCAGAGGTACTTCCCATTTTCCCACCTTTTCTTTTCATTTTGTTTAATCATGTTGGAAAGTACTTTTGCAGAAGACTGTCCTTTTCTATCCAGCAGATAGGCAGGTACTGCCTTTTGTGGAGTCTTTTCATTGTTCTTTTGCTCGGTGTTTCTCTTTTTATACATCTTTTTTTTTTTTTTTTTTTTTTTTTTTTTTTTTTTTTTTTTTTTTTTTTTTTTTTTTTTTTTTTTTTTTTT
>PVJA010038635.1:0-19616 GCA_004027025.1 Myocastor coypus
AAAAAAAAAAAAAAAAAGACAAAAAAAGAAAAACAAAAAAACGTACTCCTTATTCCCTTCTTTTCTTTTGTTGTACTAGGAATTGAACTCAGTACCTTGCACTTGCCAGGCAGGTACTGTGCTGCTTGAGCTATCTACCTGGCCTATACTCTTTAAGATTTTATACTTATGGTACACACGCTTTCTTATTGTATGTTATACTCCCCCCCAAAAAACCTTACTAAAAAATAGACACAACTAAGTAGTAGACAAGTATATTAATTAATTGGGCCAGGGAGATAGTTCAGTGGAATAAGAACTTGGCTGGCAAGTGCAGGGTCCTGAGTTCCATCCCTGGGAGGCAAGCTGGGGCCTTCACTATGCTGCATTTCAGCCTCCACTCCAGGTCTTGACAAGTTGCTAAATTTCCCAGGCTGTACTCCAACTTGCAATCTTCCTGCCTCAGTCTCCTACAGAATACTATGACTACAGGCAAGCACCATCACACCTGATGAGACATTCATTTAAACAGATGCAGATCCAGCCAGAATTTACTGAGTACAAATTCACTCAAGTGCACATTTCTGAAATCAAGTGGCTGTTTCTCACTACATTTGTTAGATCAAAATATACCCAGAAAATCCAGGCATGGTGGCGCACACCTGTAATCCCAGCACTTGGTAGGCTGAGGCAGGAGGATCAGTGTGAATTCAAGACCAGCCTGGGCTACAAAAGTGAGCTCAAGGCCAGCCTGAACTGCATAGTGAGACCCTGTCTCAAAAAGATGAAAAAAAAAAAAAAAAAAAAGCAAGCAAATAAATTATATATATTCCCAGAGCACAACCAGTGAGTGGTAGGAGGAACCACATCTAACATCAGAAAAGGGCCTACCTGCTGTCAACACAGTATACTTGAGGCCAGGGATTTCTGGTGCTCAGACTCCTATCTCCCCATTGTGTGAACAACACAAAGGTCTGGGCATGGTGCCTTTACCTTGGCAGGAGGACCTTTGTCCATCCTTAACAGTAAGTAGTCATGACAGGCCCCAAGTGATAGCCTGTGTTGGATCCTTCCCCATCCAAAAGAGTGGTCATGAAGTTGGGTAAACAGGGAATGGAGGAAGTAGAATTGCAGGCCCCCTTTCCCACACTCCTCCCTCTGCTGAGCAGAGGGCAAGAACTTGCCCTGTTTTCAGCAAGACTGTCCCCACCCATGGGCCTCCACTCTATTTCTACAGGGTGGAAAGAGGGAGTGGGTTCTGCCTTCCCCACTGAGAAGTGGCCCCTGGAGCTTCCCCTCCTCAGCCCCAGGGCTTGCTGCCAGCTCTGACCCAGCCCTTTCCTCTTCCTGCCCTAGCAGTGGGCAAGGGGATTGTGCGATGGGCTGAGAAGGCTGCCTGCTGCCCCAGGGGCTTCCCATGGACAGCTATGGGGACTGTGTGAAAGGTCAGGCCCTGGCTTTGGCTCTCATCACCTGGCCATCACCCCAACCTGCCACTGACCACACATGCAGTTGCCTCCCTTAGAACAGGCACCTGAAGACACAGGAGATTAGCCATTCCCATTCCTACCCGTAGCTCTTTACAGGAGCAAAAGATGGAAAAACTACCAGAGGTATTTTGTGCCAAGGGTCAGCAAGGCTCTGAGTGACAGAACCAGTTCCTTGACTTCCTTGAGACCATTTCCTCAGCACTGAAATGGAACTGAACTCCCAGAACCTGTAGCAAGATTGGTGGGTTTGGGCATGACAAATCAGGGTCCTTAGTTGAACTACAAGGTCAGCAGATCTCCCACTGTGAGATCTCTCCCCACTGGTCCCCTCCAGGCTGAATGAAAGGAAATAAGGGCATGTCCAGAGCCACAGCTCCACCCAGCACTGAGAAAATCCTAGGTGCTGTAGGCAACAAGCACTCAATATTCTGGAGAGACCTGATAAATGAAGTCAGTCCATGGCCACCGAGGCCCCCTTCAGTCCAGTGATTTCACTACCCCATCTCCCTCAAAGCCACAGAGCATAAAGGAATAAGATCAGACTTCAGGATGAACAGATGAAGCCTGGAAAGCACAGGCAAGATGAGAGCTCAGCTCAGAGAGTTGCACACCACCCCCCACAGCTGCCCCCAAAGTCCGTTCAGCTCCTGGCCAGATCGACCCTGCACTCAGGGTTTCCCATCGCCACCTTGCAGAACATGGACAACCACCAGGTTCCCCACCCTGCCCGAAGGCTCCACCCAGCCTCCATGGGCAAAATTTCAAATTCCAAAATAAAAACCCTCCGATAATGAGCCCCAGCCGGAAAGACTGATACACTTTCCTATTGTTAACATATTTTTAGTCTCAGGCACTGGATTCATTTAGAGACTCACGTTCAGAAAAGGGGAATTTTTTTTTTTTTTTTTTTGAGAGCTGAGAAAGAGAGCACAAGAGCCTCCCCACGTAAGGAGCTGCTGCTCATTCCATGCCAGGCCAAAGCCCCTGGCCCCGGTCCCAGGGAGCATGCTTGTGGCAAGCTGGGGGGGACTTGCCAGGCCTCACTCCAGCCCTGACTCTCAGGCACCAAAGCAGCTGGGAAGCCAGACAGATAAGGACAGCAGGCCAGTGGCTGAGGGTTTAGAGGAGCCCAGGCCCTAGCCCAGCCACCCAGTGCCACACAGCTGGGGGGCTCAGAATCCCACACAGAGACCAACCCTCGGGCTCTGATGATCACCAAACTCACTCACAAGTCCTTCCCACCTGAGCAACTACTCCCCCATCCAGGTCAGGTGGAAGTGGAGGGCGGGGACCCAGAGCACAACTTTGGAGGAAGAAACCAGCCAATGTCACCTCTTCCTACATTCTGGGTTCTCAACCCCAGCGTCTTCTCAAATCCAGCTCTTGTCACCCAACTATGGGCACGCTGCACTCTCACTCCTCAGGAATACTGGCCATTCTTGCCTGCTTCCTCCTTTTCCCAAGGCCAAAGGGTTTTAGCAAGATAGTCACAATGAAGAGAAAAAAAAAAAAAACCAAACAGCCCAATTCCATGCCTAGTGGCTCCATTCCCACCACTTACCAGATTTTCTTCTCTTGATCTGCTTTGAACCTCAGAGATCCTGGACACCAAAGGCAGAATCCAAGTCCGTAGGACCTTGGCCCACAGCCTCAAGGAGCCCTGCGGGGAGAGACACGACTACCCAGTCAGCCTGTCCTCCCAGGCTGAGGCCTTGTACCGGCTGAGCGGGCTCAGGATGTGGAACTGTCTCCAAGCCAGCGTGTCCTCCTCTGTTTATATAGCAGAAACCAGAGCCGGCCTCTGGGGATAGGGGAGCTGCCTCAGGGCCCTCTTGGCTGAGGCCTGACTTTGGCCCAGGTCAGCAAGAACCCAAAAATAGTCAGCTGATGGGAGCCCCAGAGTGAGCGTGACCCTGGGCCCATGCCCAGGCCTGGCAGACAGGTGCCCACGTCACAAGACCAACAGCTCTAGCACTCATGGGGCCCAGGTTGGCAGCCCCTAAGGGTGGCCTTGGCGGTATATTTGGCATGGGAATTCCACCGAATCACCACCATCACCCAGACAACAAAGTAAACACAAAGACTTCTTCCCACTCACACTGCTACATATCCAGATGGGAGGCTGGGTGCTTGGGAATCTGAGTCTAGGCTGGGGCCAGCAGTGGGGGCTGAGCAGAGGGAGACACCTGATTACAGCTGTCATCTGGACTCACATGCTCCCCAAATCCATATCTCCAGCTGACCAGGAACACCTACCTCTTCCACTTACAGTAATCCCTCTCCCTGTCCCCAGCACAAGGTTGGTGCCAGGAAGCCTGCTGTCCTCAGAAATCTAGGTGCACAGGCAGCCCAGTTCCCAGCACCAGAGGTGCTGCTTCTCAAGGCTTCCCCTCCCCCACTCCAGGATCAGACTGGACCCCCTCCCTTCCCATCAGCCACCTCTCTGGAGCTCCCTGCACCCTGAACACCAGTTCCAAATGAGCCAGTGTGCTGGGGGTCGGGGAGGGGAGGAACTGGGGGAAGACGTTGAGTCCTGCTCAGTATGGGATCATCTAAGCCGGAGGGGGTTCTCAGAGATAGTTCTCTGTTCTAGGGAAGAAGGAAGGGAAGGAAAGGAGGAGTCTCAGGGCTTTCTCTGTCCAGGATGCCAGGTCAAACCACAGTTCTCGTAAGGCACGATGACCCTAAACCCCATCCCAGTATACCAAGGCCCAGGGAAAGATCTGTTGAAAATCCCGCTGCCTCACCCACAGACCAGCTTGTGCCTTCTCTGAAAGTACCCTCAAGACAAGGAAGCTGTGTTCTCTTCTATTAGACAGGCCCTGGGCTTGCCAGGAATCCAGCAGATCTGGATCCTAGGCCTGAATACACATCCTCGCTGCAGGACCCTGGGAAGTCATTTCACCCCTTGTAACTTTTCTCCCCTATAAGGCAGCAGGGGGACTTAGAAGGTCAAGGATCCCTGAGGCTATGACCAAGACACTGGATGGATTGTGGAGGTTCTATCCCTGTGTTCCCACTTGTAGAACTCACCTCCCCATACCACAGATGCCACAGGGCCCACAGACTTGCATAGTGGTGATAGGTGCTCACCACTCTGTAGGGAGGAAGGTGTAGTCCAGGTTGCCTTCATACACTCTCTTGGTACAGTGTCCCCTTCCTAGAAAGAGCCAGTCTCCCACAAGGTCTACCTGCCCCCCTGGCTAGACTCACAGCTTCCTGGAGCCAGGCGCATACTGCCTGGAGAGCAGCTGTCATCCACCAGGCTTCACCTGCCCATGTCACCTGGGCCCCAAGCCTCCAGCCTGTGGTACTAAGAAAATAAGGGTCTCCTGTCTCCACCCCCACATTATCCTCACCTCTGAAAAAATCAGATCTCCCCAGGCTGAGTAGCACCTCCTCTGCTGCCTCTGCTAAGGCTTTTCCCTCCAGCCCCCAAACCACATCTGCTTCAGGAAGCTCCATGCCTCCCTCTGTCTCCACCTGTTCTCTGTAAGTTTTCTCATTAAATGGTTAAGGATCCTTATGGCCATGACCAAGACACTGAATGAATTTTAGAGGGTCCCAGAGGAGCACAAAGGACATCAGCAGGCACTTACCACGCTGGGTGGACCAATAGTCTTGGTCTTCTGGAACCGGAAGAAGTCAATGACGACACTAGGGCAGGGCCTGGGTGGGCCTCTGTCCACGCTGTGAGCCTATAGAGAGAAAGTGAGTATGAGAGGAAGGAGAGCAGCCAGCATAGACATCCCTGAGGGACAACACAGCCAGGGGGCACAGGAGTGAGAGTGAGCAGGGGCAGAGTGCAGGCCAGGAGGTGGAAGGAGCCATCCCCTAGAATTCCCTGGATCTCCCTGGCAGGGCTTTAATGTGGGGGCCATTCCGCAGGTGGTCAGCTCAGAGAGGTGGGAGGTGTAGCCAGGAGCTGCTGACAGCATCCCAGAGCACTGTGATCCAAAGATCCAGAGTGGCACCTGGCACCTCAGCCCTAGATCCTCCACATGCACAGAATGGCATGAGGTAGGCAAAGGGAATGTAGCTGTTGGGAGGGCAGGGCAGAGCAGCCCACTCCGATAGAGAAGCCAGCTGCACCCCAAAGCCTTGAGCCCCCAGAAGATGTGGTTCCATGTCCCCAGTTCCAGCAGCCTTCTAATCTAAGTAATGGGGCTCTCAAGAACTCCAGTCCCCAAATTCTGAACCCCAACTCTAACCCTGGACTTAAGGAGGTTAAGAGCACAGATAGTGGATCCCAAAGTATGTGGGTTCAAGTACTGGCTCTAACACTCCCACAGGCAAATAGCATAATCTCTTTCTGCCTCTCATTTGTAAAAATGACAGTCTGGCTCACTCCTATAATCCAGTACTTGAGAGGCTGAGGCAGGACAATCACTTTAGATCAACTTGGGCAGTACAGTGAGTTCAGGCCTAAACTACACAGCAAGCCCCTCACTCCAAAAAACCCCACAATCATAAGGTTAGCATCAGGCTTCAACTTAGTTAATACTGTAAAGGATACGGAAAAAATGCTCAATATAACAATATTAGGAAATAGGGGCCTGGCGGGATGGCTCAGTGGTCTAAAGCGCCTGCTTGGGAAAGCTTGAGCGGCTTCAGGGACCGCGGTTTGATCCCCAGCACCACATGCTGCGCCAGCCCTGCCCTCAGGGCATGGGCTGAGCCAGCCATAAAAATGAGTGAATAAACAAATAAAGGTTTTTGCGGGGCGTGGTAGCACACGCCTGTAATCCCAGCACTTGGGAGGCTGAGGCAGGAGGATCGATGCGAGTTCGAGACCAGCCTGGGCTACAGAAGTGAGCTCAAGGCCAGCCTCAAAAGCATAGCGAGACCCTGTCTCAATAAGACAAAAATAAAATAAAGGTTTTAAAAAATATATATTAGGAAATACTACATCAGGGCACACAAAAGCTAGCCCCAGGTTCTAGTTCCTATTCCAAACCATTTCAGGGCACCCAACCTCTCCTTCTGGAGCAGAAGCCAACTGTATCTACTAATCCCAGCCTCAGCTCCCCCAGTCTCACTGATGTCAAAGTCCAATCAAGCAGGGCACCCTGACCCCACATCTCTCTTCTTCCAGCCTTGTTCAGGACTCTCCTCTCTCACCTCAGCCCATGGGGAGGGCACGACCAGCCAAGGCACAACTACTGGCCTGCTCTTGCCGCCCAGACGTGGTCTGAGAAACAGAAGTAGTAGATCTGTCCAACGTGGTAGGTGGAGGGAGGCAGGAAGAGGGCCCTGGGGGCGGGCAATGGGCGTCCTCTTGCTCCTGATCCCTGTTCCAGGACCAAGGGCCAAGGCTCAAGGACAGCTCCTCTGCTACATGCTACCCACACCTTCCCTTGCACTGGAGCCAGCACCCCTCATACACATGAGAGTAAAACAAGAGTGGGACAGGAAGGATACAAGAAAGGAAGAGGGGAAGGAGGTCAGACTACAACAGCTGGAGCATTTCTAACCCTAAAGAGAAGCCCAACTGAAGCTGCGTGCCTCCCCTAGCCTGTGTACTATCTGCTTCCCAGAGTGTTGTCATCCTCCTGCACCTCAGAAATGGGTCTGGAAGGGCCGGCGGTATAGCTCAGCGGATTTAGCGCTTGCTTAGAGGAAGCGCAGGGGCCAGGGTTCGGTTCCTGGCCCCTCATGCCGTGCTGGCCCCGCTCTAGAGCGCGCTGAGCCGGCAAGACTGGGCGTGGTGGCGAGCATCTGTAATCCCAGCCCTTGGGAGGTACAAACAGGAGGATCACTATGACTCAGTAGTGAGACCCTAAAAAAAAAAAAAAGAAGGAAGGGGACATAAAAAAAAAAAAAAAAAAAAGAAATGGTTCTGGAGAAAGCTGGAGTCCCAGCCTCCCTGTTGAGGAAAGGGAGGATAGGCCTGACACCAACTATTACCACCAGGCCCACCTGAGCGCCAAGGTCCTCTCCACCCATGTCTGAGAACAAGAACATGAGCCCCTGTCTTAGTCACTCTTCATTCGTTGCTGGGACAAATACCCGACACTCAAAATGAAGGAAAGGTTTATCAGCTCACAGTTACTGGAGGTTTCAGTCCATATTCGGCTGACTGGAACAGGGTAGAGAGCATCCAGTTCATGGCAGCGGAACAGCAACAATCGCAACAGAGGCAACCAGCCAACCAGGGTAGCGGAGAGCAACAGTGTGAGTCTGTCTCTCTGTCTCTCTTTATATGACATTCAGGCTCTCCACCTCAGCCTATCCACCTTAGGCTACACCCATAATCCCAGAAGTACTCAGACCAAAATCCCATCAGTATTAAAACACATAATCCCAGTGACTCATGAGTCAAGTCTCAATCTATAGAAGTCCCTGCCCCATGACTGCATGAGGCTTTAGGGGGACAACTAAACATAAACCGTAACAGCCCAGAACCCAGATGGTGCTCAAGCTATCCATACAGCCTCACAGAGCAGGTGTCTAACCCCACCTCCTGTCACAGGTCAAACTTCTCAGACAAGGCATAACACAAGCCTGTAATCCTAGCATTTTGGGAGGTTGAAAAAGGAGGGGTACAAGTTTGAGCCTAGACTGCAACTTTCCGAGACCCTGTCTCAAAACTAAAACAAAAAGAACTGAGAATACAGTTCAATATGGAGGCTTTGGGTTCCACCTCTAGCACCACAACAATACAAAACAAAATCTTCCTCAGCAGTCACAGCACAAGCCTTTACTGACAAGCTAGTGCGAGCTGTGTAGTGTGTCGAGAGCAAGGATAAGCAAAACAAAGCACCAGGGCCCTTGGATAGTCCAGCCTGAGAGAGGGCCAAGGTCAGTCACCATCAGCTCTGTGCAGAGCACAAATGCTCAGCTGAGGGGAAAAGGAAATAGTAGGGCCTGAGACCCGACTTACATGCACCCAGCTTCAGCTTTCCCTGCCACGTTCCCTGCCTGCTGCAGAGCACTCGCCATGTGGGCTTTCTTCTCCACCCACAACCTCAGCATTGGCTGTTCCCTCTGCCTGGAAAGTGGCATCTAACTGGGATCTTCTCCTCCCCAATCAGGTTTCCACTCCCATCTCAACTTCTAAGTCAGCCTCCACTCCAGAGCCCACCTAAACCTATTTTCACTCTCTCCATGACACTGTTTTGTTTTGTTTGAGGGACCAGGATTTGAACTCACAGCCTTGCACTTGCCAGGCAGGCACTTGTGCCAAGGAGCTATCTCCCCAGCCCCAAAGAATTATTTTTTTAAATTTTATTTATTTATGTTATGACCGGCTCAGCCTGCCCTGGGAGTGGGGCTGGTACAGCATGTGGTGCCAGGGATGCAAACACAGTCCCTGTGGTTCCCTAAGGTTGCCTCAACAGGCACTTTAGACCACTGAGCTATCTCATCCATGGCACTGTTCTTTTTTTTTTTTTTTTTTTGTCTTTTTGAGACAGGGTCTTGCTATGCAGTTTGAGGCTGACCTTGAGCTCACTTTTGTAGCCCAGGCTGGTCTTGAACTCGCACCAATCCTCCTGCCTCAGCCTCCCAAGTGCTGGGATTACAGGCGTGAGCCACCACGCCCGGCCATGGCACTGTTCTTATTTGCTCACCTATGTACCCTTATCTACCCCCACTGCACTGCAGGCATACTGTCTAACACTAGAGCCCCAGTTCTAAAATGCTCAGCACTAGCTGCACTCCATGGAACTGAGAAGGTCTGCCCTGGAGCTGGGCTAGAAGAGGGGCTGGGTGGGGGGATATTCCAGCTAAGGAGCTTTCCCTTTCATGTGGGGGTAAACAGTCCAGTTCATCTTTGAGTCACAAACTTGTCTTCAAAGCCCACCTTCCTCAGATTCCCAGTGGACCCTTGCATGGACCAAAGGAAAACCTCCTCCTACTCCTTATCAAGCTGAGACTTGAGTCTTTCCTGCCCTTCCCAACAAGGCATAGGTGATCGTTTCTGTAGCTCTGGTAACTTCCTGGGAGCAAGCACTGCACTGACCGGTCAGTGCTCCTACTCAGAAACGTGTACATACTATGACTATTATTTATTTATTTATTTATTTATTTATTTTTTGTCTTTTTGAGACAGGTTCTCACTATGCAGTTCAGGCTGGCCTTGAGCTCACCTTTGTAGCCCAGGCTGGTCTCGAACTCGCACCGATCCTCCTGCCTCAGCCTCCCAAGTGCTGGGATTATAGGCGTGCGCCACCACCACGCCCAGCTCAGTATGACTATTATTAACTACGACAGCAGCAGAGATTTGTTGAACAGCGTGTAGGAGACGTTTACTAAGCACTTATGTGTGTTTTATTTCAGCCTTAAATGCTATAAGAAACAGGTTATACTGCACACTTCACACACACAAAAAAAATAATAATAAGGTCCAGAAATATAAAGAAATTTTCCCAAGATCACACAGCTAGGAACTGAAAACCTGAGGTTGCCAATCCCCTCCTTGGACCCGTATAGTAAGAAGGGAGCTCCAATTCCACAGAGTAGTCTCATGGCCCCTTCCACCCATCAGGCTGGTGGGCCTCTGTGCCAGGCACAGCAGGGCCTGAACGCTGCGCTGACTTTCTTACCTCCTCCACAGGGTCCACATTTCTCATTAGTCACATTCATCTTGTTGGTCTTGGCCCATCCTCTTGCCCTGAAACCATGACCCAGAAGCTTGTTTTTATTTTACTGCACTTTTGTCATCTCTCTTGAGCTCTGGCTCACGACAGAAGCAGCTGGCTTCCTTTTAAAGTCTTCGTCCAAGTCATGACCTGCATGTTCACTCCAAATAGGTCTCGGATAAACTTTGGGGCCTCCAGACGCCAGTCCAGGCAGACAGCAGCCCTGTAAGGTACCAGTGCCCTTGGGTTTATCTGCTAGGAACCTACTCACCGCAGCACGGCCTGTGTTTTGCAGCATGTACATAATACCTGCCTCAAAATGCAGATGAAAATTGCCAGTGAAATTTAAAAGAAAGAAAGAAAGAAAGAAAGAAAGAAAGAAAACTGCCAGTGAGTCACCTCTACAGGATCTCTCCTGTCCATCTGGTCGCTCTATCAAACAAAAGCATAGGCATTAAAGTGCCCAGGTCAAGGTGCTCTCCGAACTCTTCTCAACTACAAGACCACTGTCAGGAGAAAAAAAAAAAAAAAAAAAGCAGAAGAACACGCTGAGAGACACAGGCTGTGCGAGCCCCAGTGGTGCGCCCCACCAGTGCTCCCCTAGGGCCCACGAAGGACTGCGGCAGGAGGCCGATTCCCCCGGGGTTGGGTCTGCTGGCAGCCGGGCTCCCAAGCTCCTGGAACCCGTTCCCTCGTAGCCAACGGGGAAGTGGAAGGAATTTCTCTGGCCTGGCCACTTCCAGGGTCCCTAGGCCAAACCCCACCTCTGGCGGGCTAGAAAGAGCACGAGTTGGCCGCCACACTTGAGGCAGACTAGGATCCAGCAGGTCGCGCAGGGAACCCAGCTCCCCGCCACCAGCCCCGCTCCCCAGTTTCCGAACAGGGTTCCCAGAGTGGCTGGCAGCCCGGCCCAAGTATGGGCTAAGGTCTCGGCTCACAGCCTCTCGAGGGAACCCCTTCCCAGGCCCCTCACCTGGCCCGGCAGGCTCAGCTCGCCTCTGCAACCCCGCTTTCCGGGGTCGCACCCCAGCCTGCACGGAGCCTCTCCGTGCCGCAGCAGCACCCATGCCGGGCCGGGGTCGTGGGCGTAGTCCACGGCCGACGCCTCGCGCTCCCGCGGCCGCACCGCCGAGGCCCGGCGCCCCAACCCTGGGAAGCCCCCCGCCCGCAGTTCCGGCTGCGCCCCCCGCCCCCGCAGCCCGCGGTCGCCCGCTCGCAGCCCCGGCCCCGGCGCGCCTCCCTCGGCGGGCGGGCGGGGACCGTGACGCGCGCCCATTGACGTCTCCGGAATCCCGGCGGCGGCGGCGGACCCAGCCTCATCAATGGAGCTAAAAATAGCGACGCCCGGAATAGCCGCGGGCGCCCCGCCCCGCGCACAACCCCCCCACCCAGCGCACCCCAGTCGCACGCCTTGTTACATAACCTGCGTTGGCCCAGGCCGGATGGGGGAGCCGCTTTCAGGTGAGGGTGCTAAAACCTTGAGAACACACCCGAGGCAGGAGACTTACAAATAAATTTACCCGGGGCTTCCCCTGAGCCCTAAGTGGAAAAAGTGAGCCCCAGAGAAGCGAGGTGAGACCCAAAGTCACACAGCAATTAGGCTGTCAGAAAGAGCTGGGCCCCTGCCCTGAGCGAGGTCACTAGTCCATGAGCCTATGTGTCACCCCCAAGGGAGCAGCACCGCACCAGGCTCCCCCTTGAGAAGGCAGGTTATAGAGCAAGAGAACTTCCTGGGCACCTGGGAGTTCTTTCTCCGGAAAAGAAGTGCTTCCAGAGGCAAGGAGCAGCAGGGCTAACGGCCAGATGATGGATTCGCTGCTCTGGCTGCGCACATATGCCGGTATGACCTCGATCAAGTCACCTAAGAAAAATAATATCATCCACTTTTTGTAGTTATTGGGAGGCTGAGTAGCTGTGGAGTCTGCCGCAGCCAACCAGGGTGTTTAATTCAGGAAGAACTCTGGGCAGGGGTTATAGCTCAGCAAGCTAAAGCACCCACCTGACAAGCGCAAAGCCCCAAGTTTGATCCCTGGTACCGATACCACTAGAACTCAGAACACACACACACACACACACACACACACACACACACACCCCTTCCCCCACCCAGCAACTGTAATTGGGAGGCCTATCCCTCTCTAACCATAGGCTCTAAACTCAGAGACCTCTTTCGATAAGATCCTTCCGGGTGGTGTGTGTGCTTAGAAGCTGTCTCTACCACCTTAGAGCCAGAGAAAGCCATCTTGTGTGGTGCAAACCTTGATCCCCAGCAAATGCTCATGCTGCTGTGCTGCAGGAAGCCACTGGTCAACAAAGGAAACGAGGCCAAGGTTGCAGCAGTGTGAGGGGCAGCGGGCAGTTGGTTGAGAAGTACCCACAGAGGAGATCTTCATCTTGCTCCCTACCAGCTGTCAGCAGGCCCCACACAGCTACGCTTACCTTCTACACTCAGAACTCTCCCACAGACGGCCCAGCCCTCAAGCCAGGGGCCACATTCTTCCCCCACTCATTCTTTTACTCCAGAGTCCTTTTTGGGATCTGTCCTGGTCTCCTGGGGTAACTTCCAAGTCCCTTCCTCTTCCTGTTCCTAATGATCCTAAGAACTTCTTTCTATTCAAGGTCTTGCAGATAGAGAAGCTGAGGCTTCAGCACTGGTGAGGTGTTGTGATATTCTGGCGTCAGTGCCGAAAGGAACGACGAGAAACCCGGTGAATTTAGCTCAGAGGACTCACCAAGATATGTCTCTCTGGAAGTGAGCCTCTGACCCACAGAAGAATCTTACTTTTATTGAATACCAAAGGACAGCCTACAGAATTTGCATAACTGCTTTAGGGAATGCAGACTAGAGACCGCTACTTCTATCACCATTTACCTAACATCAGGTTAATACGAATGCTAATTGAAAACATTCCAAGTAGGGGAGGAGACAACCAGTAACATCCCAGGCAAGGGAAGAACAACAATCAAGGAGCCATTAGAATAACCGGGTTGGGCCCGGCAGGATGGCTCAGTGGTCTAAGGCGCCTGCTTGGGAGGGCTTGGGCGGCTTCAGGGACCACGGTTCGATCCCCGGCACCACATGCTACGCCAGCCCTGCCCTCAGGGAAGGCTGAACCGGCCGTAAAAATAAATAAACAAACAAACAAAAGTTCTGAAACAAGAAAAAATAAATAAATAAAATTAAAAAAAAAAAAAAGAATAACCGGGTTATCTGCTTCCTTGAATCCAGGTTTCAGGAATCCCCAAGTAACCCCCTACAGCTGTCCTTGGGCTTTATTGTTCTCTACTTCAGATGCTTGGTCCTTATCTCTACAGTGAGGTGTAACGTGAGCCTTGGGATAGCTTTTTTGTCATTGGCTCCTCCTTCAGGCCCAGCAGCTCCTTTTAACCGGTTTCCCAAGGCTCAGCTAGCCCACTGCCTCGTTTTCTCTTTCCATAAGTCTAGCTTTTGCAAATACATTTTAAAAATATTTGCCTGTGTAGGAGAAATACATTTATTTAGACAAGAAGGGGGAAAAAAAAAAAAAAAAGGCTCAGTTACCAGTTTTTCCATGAAGCCTTCCAGCCCACAGAGGTCTCTCTTTTCCATAAATACTTGGAGCACAACTTGCCTTGATTATATATTCCCCTATTTGTAATAAGATAAAGCATATTAAAAGATGAGGCACTGGGGCCAGGAAGATAGCTCAGGGGCACAAGTGCATGCCTGGCAAATGCAAAGTCCTTGGTTGGACTTCAGGTTCTACAAAAAAGAAAAGAAAAGATGTGGCACTAACAAACACATATTTGTGTTTGTGCGGCTGCCACAGGCCAGAGAAAATGAAAGATGGCAGGAGGCACGTTGGAAGCATGGGCCAAAGAGCTAGGGATTGACCCTGGGTGTCAGGAGCTGGGAGCAGCTGTGGTGGAGCCTTGTACACAGCAAGCCCTCAGCTCCTTGCTTTTGCCAAGTGTGTGATATTGACATCCCAGTCCACAGGGTTCTAAGTCTTTGTAGATTTTAGGAAGGTCACTTGCCCTTTCTGGGCTTCAAGGCCATGATAAATATGTCTGTGTCACAAGGTTGCCTTGAAGAGTGCTTTTTGTGTGTGTGTGTGTGTGTGTGTGTGTGTGTGGGACTAGGGTTCAAATTCACGACCTTGCACTTGCCAGGCAGGCACTTGTGCCACGGAGCTATCTCCCCAGCCCCAAGAGTGCATGTTTGATAGCAGATACAGAACATACAGCAAGAAGTCTAACACATGAAGGTTGGTTGGCGCACAGGAGGTGTGGGGGCCTGTGGCTCTTATCTTGGCCCTGTCTATGCATGGCGCCTACTACAGCTTTGCCCAGCTGCTCTGTTTATTTGGGGAGCTGCACAGATAGGGGCAGGTGTCACCTCTAAGTGTCATTATGTCTGGCTATCCAGTAAAGGTCAACCCCACTGTTGTCTCCACTCAGATCTCTTTGCTAGTCAGTGGCCAAGCCAGGAACACAGCCCTAGATGCCCAGACCGGTACTCTTTCTACTCTCCATCCTCTTTCTTAATACCCAGCACCCTCTTTCTACACAAATCCCAGGATCTCCTACACGGCTTGGGGTCTAGGGGCAGTGAGAATAAGCCCCTGGCCAATGTTGCCCTGCATTAATGGAAATTCCTAAGGCAGAGGATAAGGTGCTGCTGCAGTTATCAGGTTTCTAGTGTGATAGAAAGGCAGGACATGGAGCAGGCATGAAAACATTGCACATGATCCCAGAAGCAGATGCCAAGATGCCTCAGTGGACTGTGGGGCAGAATCTTCCGGGTGAGTTTCAACAGCCATGCTGAAGAAAGAGAATGTGGAGCACTGTAGCTGGGCCTGTAATCTCAGTACTGGGGAGGTTTCCCCAGGAGGATCACCTCAAGTTCAAGGCCAGCCTGGGCAATCTAATGAGTTAAAGGCCAGCCTGGGCTACAGTGAAAACCTGTCTCAAAACACTAAAAAACGAAATAAAACAACCCCCCAAAAAAGAATGTAGGCAGCCCCACATGTCAGCACTTGGAGGCTGAGGCAGGAGGATCACTGTGAGTTCAAGGCCAGCCAGAGGCTATAAGGTGAATTCAAGGCCAGTTCAAGGTAGGGAAGGTAGAGGAGAGGGAAGATAGGAGGGAATACCATGGAGAAGTCTGACTTCAGAGTTCACGGGCATAGTACCTGCAGAGTTGGGCTCTTGAGTGTGAGAACTAGTAAGCCAAGATGAGTGCCAGGCTCTTGGTGGCTTTCTCTATGTGTCCCCCAAGCTCACAGTGTCATTAGGTCTGCATTCAGCTGCACCATCTGAGGGAGACACAGCCACTCCACCCCCATCTGCCTACTTCAGGGCCCGAAAGAATGTCAAGGGGTTTCCCAAGCTGTTGAGACTCAGAAGGGGCTCCCCTGGCCTAGAATATGTACAGGGGCTGTGGAGGGGATTCCCTTCCGGATTCTCTTCCTCATTTGGGGGTCCCCCCACTTCTCAAGTTACGTGGCAATGCCAGGGCAAAAACAGGGAGCACCAGGGCTGTCCCAGAGAGACCATCCAGAGCACGACCCTGATGGGTTACAACATCTAAATTTCATAAAGTCCCACCAGGTGTTTTCGAAAAGCCTCCCCATTTTCTGTCCCTTCTTGCTCTTGGAGGCGGTCAGGACCAGTATGAGAAAGTGGCCAAGGTCACTAGGCCGGAAATACGGAACTGGAATGAATGTGAGATTTTCCCCTAAACCCAAGCCAGCCAGAGCTCTTTATTAAAAACAAATAAAAGCCCTGTATAATTTTTTAAAAAGTCAAACATGCTTGCTGTAAGCAAACGCAGATGTTACAGCACTGCGTGACTGACCAAGCGCAATGCACTCGTGGTTCCATTCCCTGGGGCGTAGGAACTGGGTCATTCTCTGGCGTCTGCTCCCAGATTTTCCTCCGCGTCGCCATCCAGTGGACCTGGCCCGTGGGCCCTGCCCGAGGGGCCGGAGACCGCCACGCCGGGCCGGAAGGAACAGGGCTGGGCCGCGCCCCGCCTCTGCTGGCTGTGCCCCACGTCGAGCTCCGGGGGCGGCCGCGCAGCCGCGCGCCAGACCCTGCTGCGCCGGGTGCGGCCGGGGAAGCCGCTACGTCACGGGGCCGTCCGCAGGGAGCCCGCCGCTGCAGCTAGGATTCCATTACATCACCCGGAGCGCGGATCCACGGCTACGTAAACAGCGTTGCAAACCATTGGCGGCCATGTCACCCTCCCAGCCAATAGCATGAGAGCATGCAAATAAGTCGTTGAGTTTAAACTTCCTTTGGGTCTGGTGGGTGGAAATAGACGTCATTGCCTGGTGGAGGCTCTTGGTCCAGGGACTGTAGGAGGCTGTTCTGGGAGACTTAGCTCCCAATCTGTTCCATCAGTTGTGAAAGAAGTGGAATGTGATTGAGTTAGTGCCCATAATACTTGAGCTGACTCTCCAGGTAGACCTCGAAGCTTGGAGAACAAACATAAGCAATGCTGCAAGAAATATTAGTCGATTTGGAGAGAAGGGAGGGGAGCCCAGAGAGGAGGTGCAGAAGGCTAGGCCTGCCTCGGCGTCCATATCAGCCCTCCCAGGGACACAGTAGACAGCCGAGCAGAACAGGCCCTGTCCTGATTCCAACGCAGGCAAGGAGCACAGGTGTTGAGCAGTTTTGCAGTAGGCACCATTGTACTGGTCAGGGTGCTCCCATGAAGCCTACTTACAGCAAATGCTATCACCTTCCTGAGTTTCACACCAAGGATTCATTCAACCAACTATGGATTGAAATTATTTAAAGAGAAAATTGTGTCTGTACTGAACACTTGCACACATTTATTATTATTATTATTAATAGTATTATTATTATTATGAACAATACAGTGCAACAGGGCTGAGAAGATAGCTCAGTAGGACAAGTGCTAGCCTGGCAAGCACAAGGGCCCGAGCTCAATTCCCAGTTACACACACATGCACACACACAGCAACAACTAATTACTTAACATGTACTCCATATCAGGTATTAAGAGATAAAGTATTGCATAGGTTCTATACAAACACTATACCATTTATATAATGAATTTGATCATCTCAGATTTTGTTATTCTCTGCAGTCCTAAAATCAGAAGAAATTTATTAACCCCAGCTATACCAAAAATCTAAGGCAGGAAAATGACAAGTTCAAGCCCAACCAGACAACTTAGTTGCACAAAGTCCTTCAAAATAAAAATCAGAAGAGGGCAGAAAAGGTGCAAGCACCTGCCTAGCAAGTGCAAGGTCCTGAGTTCCATCTCAGGTACCAAAAACCAGGGGGCATGGGGCAGGGAGAGGAGAAAAGGGGAAGTAAAAAAAATTAAGATGTGTTATGGAGCCTGGCAAGATATCACAGCAGTCTAAAGTGCCTGCTTAGGCAAGCTTAGGCAATGGCAGGGATCTCAGTTTGATCCCCAGCACTACATGCTATGCCAGCCCCACCCTCCAGGGCAGGCTGAGCCATCACAACACAAATAAGTAAATAAGTAAATAAATAAATAAAGTAAGTTAAAAAACAAAAAAAGATATGGGAACCAGGGAGATAGCTCCGTGGCACAAGTGTCTGCCTGGCAAGTGCAAGGCTGTGAGTTCGAACCCCAGTCCCACCAAACAAACAAACTAACAAAGATGTGTTAGGTATGTGGTTCAGCTCCCCATGATGAATATAATCATTGCATACTGCACGTGTATTACTAATTTTTTTTTTTTTTTTTTTTTTTTGTGGGACCAGGGTTCAAACTCACGACCTTGCACTTGCCAGGCAGGCACTTGTGCCACGGAGCTATCTCCCTGGCCCCATTACTAAATTTTTTAAATAAAAAAAGCACTGATAATGTAGCCATGTGGTACAGTGCTTCCTAGTATGTGTAAGGCCCTCAGTCCCATCTTCAGCTCCACCTCAAAAAAATTATTAGAAGGAATAGGCTCAGGAGATATGGAGGCAAGGAAGGTCCATAATCTGCTCCCTACAAGCTGGAATTCCAAGAAAGCCAGTGTTGCAGCACCAGTGTGAGTCTGAAGGCCTGAGAACCAGGATCTCTGGTGTTGAAGATGAATGTTTCAGCTCAAAAAGTGAATGATTGTGAGTTTGATCCGCAGAGAGAGAGAGAGAATATGAATTACCCTTTTCTTTTCTGAGAAATTTTTTTCTACTCAGGTCCTCGGTGGATACAATGATTCCTTTCCACACTAGTGAGACTAATCCTATTGATTCATATACTGACCTGTTCCAGAAATGGCCCCCAACACCTGGAAATCATAGTTTGCTAGCTGTGTGGGCAGCCCTTACACTGGTCAAATTGACACACAGAATTCACCACCATTTTATTTTATTTTATTTTATTTTTATTTTATATTGTTTTATTGTTTCAGAACTTTTGTTTGCTTGTTTATTTTTATGGCCGGCTCAACCTGCCCTGAGGACAGGGCTGGCACAGCATGTGGTGCCGGGAATCGAACCCTGGCCCCTGCAGCCGCCCAAGCTTTCCTAAGCAGGCGCTTTAGACCACTGAGCCATCCTGCTGGACCCCTCACCACCATTTTAGTACTGAAAAAAACTGAGGTTCCAAGAAGCCCATAATCTGCTGTCTGCAAACTAGAACCCCAGGAAAACCAGTCAGATGCTGAGAAATCATGGAAGGGAGGCAGGGGGTATGAGAGGAAGCAGAGAGGGGAAGAGGGGCAAAAGGAAGAGAACCAAGAAAAGGAAATATAGTGGTGCATTCTGGAAGCCATGGCAGGATTGCAAGTTCAAGAACAATGATATGGGCAGACTTGGTCTCAAAAAATAAAAATAAATAGAAAAGAGATAAGACAAAACTGGGCAACTGAGTAAGACCCTGTCTCAAAAAAAAAAAAAAAAAAAAAAAACAAGAAGGAACTGGGAGTGGGGCCCGGCAGGATGGCTCAGTGGTCTAAAGCACCTGCTTAGGAAAGCTTAGGCAGCTTCAGGGACCGCGGTTCGATCCCCGGCACCACATGCTGCGCCAGCCCTGCCCTCTGGGCAGGCTGAGCCAGCCATAAAAATAAATAAATAAACAAACAAACAAAAATTCTGAAACAAGAAAAAAAAATTTAAAAAAAAAAGAAGGAACTGGGAGTGTAGTTCAGTGCTAAGGTCCTGGGTTCAATTCCCAGTACCCCTGCTCCCTGAAAAAACAAAAACAGGAAAATAGGAAAAGAGAAAGAAAAAAAAAAAAAAAGGAAAAAGAAAAGAGAAAGAGAAGGAAGGGAAAGAAGGGGCTGGAGGGCTTAGTTCAGTGGTTAAGTGTGCGCCTAGCATGCATGAGGCCCTGGGTTCATTCCTCAGCACTTCCCTCAAAAGGGACAGGGACAGGGCTAAGGAAGGTGTATTAGTTACTTTTTGCTCGTTGCTGGAACAAATACCCAACACTCAAAATGAAGGAAGGAAAGGTTTATTTAGCTCACAGTTTGTGGAAGTTTCAGTCCATATTCGGCTGGCCCAAGGCTGAGTGGAACAGAGCAGAGAGCATCCAGTTCATGGTGGCGGAACAGCAACAAAATGGTGGCAGAGGCAGCCAACCAAA
>PVJA010038636.1:0-19685 GCA_004027025.1 Myocastor coypus
CAGGTGTGTGACTTCCACATTCTCATATGTCTTTGTCTCCTGGATTTGTTCTGGGTGGCCTAGAGGATTTAGATTGCATTTTGCCATTTTTGAAGCTCCCAGATAGGGTCCCACTGGCTGTCCAGAATCTGCTAAAGTTCTTAAATGGCTTTCAGAAAGTTCTGCATCTCCTTGCACTGGGCCCACAGATGGAAGCTCTGCTGCATCCCTCAGGCCACTCAGAGTTCTCCTAGGTTAAAAGTTCAGAGTAGCACCAGCAGAAGCTCTATACCTGCACAATGTAAGTAGAGGCCCACAGGCTTCAGGGAGCCAGCCTAAGTTCATAAATGGCTCCAGGAAAACTTTCCCCCTGTGCTCTTAAAAAAAAGAATATATATATATATATATATATATATATATATATATATATATATATATATATATGGTACAAAGTCTTCCTATGTAGCTAGAACTCATAGTGATCCTGCTGTCTCAGCCTCCCCAGGTGCATGTAATTACAGGTGCATGTAATTACAGGTGCAGCCACTCTTGGTGGCTGGCTAGCAGGGCTCAAAACCCAGTCCTTGCACTTGTCTAGGTAGGTGCTGAGACCACTGAACTATCTCTGTGGCCCTGCCCTGTTCCTTTTTAAACAAGCTTTTTGTCTTTACTTACTGGTTAGTGGAGGTACTCAAGTGATTATTTAATTTGTGTAAATGTTTAACCTTATTCATACTGATGATTATTTGTTGTTATTGGTTAGTTAATCAACTCACTCTGAAAAGCATGATTGATGAGAAGTTCTAAAGAATGAAAAGAAATACTAGGGGAATAAAAACACTAAAGAAATTAATGTACCAAAGTTTCAAAGAGATGAAAATCAATAAAGAGTAGAAGACAGCTATTGAGAAAATCTGAGGCCTTGCCCAAGAAAGCACCTTAGGTCCTGTCATTAATTCTGTGATTCTGCTTCCCTTTCCTGTTTGTCTTTGGCATCTCCTTTCTGTACTCTCAGTGGATAAGAGGCAGGTATTAGGCAACAGGGCCGTGGTCTGGCATTCCTGGACTTCATTCCAGTGAAGGATAGTGGATTTCATCTCAAGATAAGCTCTTTCTTCTTGAACAAAGGGGGAAATGCTTCTGCAGGGAGGATGTGTTTGCCCTAAAGATGTTTGTGGTGCAAATAACCTCTGCAGGGAGCTGTGGGCAAGAGTAGCACACTGGGGCCCCGGGAGCAGAGAGCTGGGATGGGGGTGAGCACTGTGCACTCCTGACAGTGCAGAGCTGGTTGTCATCAGGAGTGTTCCAGTTGGGTGGGTGAGCTTATGCTCTCTTGTTGCTTTTTACTTTTTGTCCCTTGTTCTTGCTTTGCTTCAGGGTTGAGCATAATGCCTTTCTTAAATAGTGGCCTACCTGGAGACTCTGTGAGAGTACCACTGTGAAGGAGTAAGCACAGAAAGGTGTGTAGAGGAGTGCTGTGTGCCTCGCCAGGACCTTCCTGAAAGGAGGACAGTCACTGTCCCCACCCATGTGGCTGGCAGTCTTGGCCCCTGAGACCTGGTGGACCTCCATCAGTACATCTGCCTTTTTGTGCTGCCCATGATACGCCCTTCTTTAGTTCTTTTCTCCCTTAGCTTATAGAGGTAAGCAGGTTTTAAAGCACTGACTATTGGTTCTAGTCCCTTCTCCAGCTGACTTCCCTTCTTTCTTACCATGTTTCCTGGGATCACCTCTCAAATAAACTATGATCCCCCAGTTCACTTTTTGGGTCTGCTATTAGAAAAACTCCAACTCAGTTAAAGCCTCTATATGATGGTATTTTCCAATAGTTCCCCTGAAGATGTCAAATAGCTAACACCAACTCTACAAGTTGTAATCAACCCAATTAAGGCAACAGGAACTCTATTTCATAGTATAGAGACGAAGGGTTAGGCTGAGCAACTCTTGCAGAACCGTGCATCTCTTCTGTGACTTTACAAATCTGAACAGCCAGTCATGATACTGTCTTAGGACTTCTGACAGTAACGCTACAAATAGCACAGTTCTTGGAGGGTAGGATCTCCCAAATGACCTAATCATATTACAATGTGATCTCTCTCAGATGATTTGGTAGATGCTACTGCCAGAAAGGAGGTGTAAATGGAGAGGAGAAAATACTAGTGATCTCTTCTCAGGTCTGAGTCCTCTATAGACTCCTCTCTGCCTCTGTTCTGGTCACAGAGCTATTTCCCACTGCCATATCTACTAAAATGACAAGTTGTTTTGACTTCACATCATCTTTGGGCTCGTTTCTTGAGAGTTAGTTGAAGATGACCTAACTGCTGGGCCTCTGACATTAGGCAGAAAGCCACACTTTCTAGAATGAATTGAAGGGAACCGTGAAGTGCATTGTCCTTTTGGAAATATCCACTGGGTGTATCACTTGCCCACTGATTCTAAACTGGAAGTGACCTTACCATCTCCTTTCCCAGCCAACATCTGTAATATCTCGAGATATTTTTGACTATTACACTTTGGGGTGTGCATGCTCCTGTCATCAAGTGGACAGAGCCAGGGATCTTGCTAAACATCCTGTGATACACAGGGCAGCCCCACAACAATTATCCTGCCCCAATTATCAATCATGCTGAGGTTCAGATACTCTGTGCTACTCTTGTCTCTTGAAGAATCAAATCTAGGGGGATATAGGTTTATAAAAAATACTATTTAAAAATGAAATCTGAATTTATTATTATTTTTTTTTATACTTTTTTTTTTGTCTTTTTGAGACAGGGTCTCACTATGCAGTTCAGGCTGGCCTTGAGCTCACTTTTGTAGCCCAGGCTGGTCTTGAACTCACACTGATCCTCCTGCCTCAGCCTCCCAAGTGCTGGGATTACAGGCGTGCGCCACCACGCCTGGCTTGAAATCTGAATTTAAATGGTTAAGCTTGTGTTAAAAGGAAGAAGATAGGAAGCTCTCCTTTCTTAGGGAGGTAGGGAGGTGCAGTGGTGAGTGCCTAGCTTCAAGTCAAATAGACATGAGCTAAATTCCAGGATCTGTATTTAGTTCCTCTGAAACCTGGGACAAATCATTTGACCTCACTAAGCACCAGCTGTCTCATTTGTAAAACTGGTTTAGTAAGGGTGCCTTCATAATTGAACTGTGATAAAGAAACGAGACATAGAAAACATTACTGAGCATGGAGTTTAGTACAGAATAAAGGGAAGCAAGAGCAACAGCAGGAAGCACAGGCACCAGGGGCCAGGGACCAAGGTCAACAACACAGCAGAGAGAAGAGAGAACACCTGGTTTCAAAAATATTTAGTGCTAGGACCAAATCTTCTCTGAAATTCTGCCTGTGAAATCCTCACTGAGTCCCGCTTACCACCCAGAATTCACTGTCTAAATTCCTGTTACTTTTGCTTTTCATTCTTCAATATTTATTTCTTCAAAGTAAATAAACAAGGCGTGGGCAGGGCCTGCGTGGGGCTTCACGCAAATGAAAGTGCTCTCCGCAGGAGCTGGAGCTTGGACAGGGAGGCCTGGAGCTCACTACCCTCCAGCTTGTCCAAACTCTTAAGGAAAGCAATGACTTGGGTTACCTCAGGAGGACAGCCTGCCCAAATTGCGCAGCCCAAGACAAACAAACACAGGCCTGTCCTGGTCTAAAGGCCTGAAGCTCCAGAGGAGAAAGAGTCCTCACAGGCCGGGAGGGCTCTAGACATGTCTCATAGCTACAGAGACCCAGAGAGAGAGGGGGAGGGAAATGGCAAAGAAGAGGTGGGGAGGAGTTGGGAAAAGGGAAGAAATGATAGAGAATGTGTAGTGCTGTAGCTCGGGTCTTGTGTATTTTCCAAAGACTCATGTGTTAAAAGCCTGGTTCCAGGGTTTCACTACTGGGAGAATGTGGAACCTGCTAGACATGGAGCTGAGCAGGAGTGCTCCAGGTCCCTGATGATGGTGCCTCAAAGCAGGCAGTGGGATCCCAGTCTCTTCCTTTTCTCTTGTCCTTCTTGCAAACAAAGGGAGTGGTTTTGCTCTGCTAAACATGCTGTCATAATTTGCTTGCTAATTTATCACAAGCCTCAAAGCCAATGTCTAGCCAGTTCTGGCCTGAAACCCTGATCCTGAGCTGCAGCAAAGGGCTGGAGTGATGGGAAGCTGACTACCAGAGCCAGCAAAGAGCCGTTGCCGTCCACAACCCAATCTTGGAAGTGAGGCCCTGTCTACCTCACTTGGTTGACTAGAAGCAACGCACAGCGTGCAGCCCACACTGTGGGGGAGGGGATGCACAAGCGCGTGGCTATGGAAACTCAGTGAGAAGTGGCCCCTGCATGCTGTGCCAGTCCTTGCAGCACTGTCCGTCTGGGAGTTGTGGAACAACTACATTTTCAGAGGATTTAAACTGGAGTAAAAAGACTATTTATGATGTGTGGGTCTTGGAAACGACACTTAGGGACAATACTATAACTTGTGAATTTGGCCCACTGAATCTCTAACACGGCACACAAGTCTCTGTTTGCTGCTGTAACAAATTGCCATAAGCTGAGTGGCTTTGCACAGCATGATTTTATTCTCTTATAGTTCCAGGGGTCAAAAGTCTTAAATCAATTTCAATAAACTATGGGCGGGGCTGGCTAGATAGCGCAGCAGAGTGAAATGCCTGCTTAGACAGACACAGGGATTGGAGGTTGGATCCCTGGCCTGCTGTGCTGGTCCTGCCCCCAGGGCATGCTGAGAGCTCCAATGATACTGGGCGTGGTGCCGTCCGCCTGTAATCCCAGCTGTGGGGAAGCTGAAAACAGGAGAATCACTGCAAGTCTAATATGTGTAATGGGACCCTGTAGACCCTGCACTTAACAAACAAACAAATAAACAAACAAACCCAAAATAAAAACAAAAAAACAAGCAAAAAACCCATTGGCAGATTTCTGATTTTTTCTGAAGTTCTGGAGAAGAACCTGTTTTCTTGTCTTTTACAGCTTTTGCAGGCTGTGTTCCCTTTCCTCCACCTTCAAAGCACACACTGCAACTCTGCTTCTATTAGCACCATGCTTTCTCTCTGAATCCTCCTTTTGACCTCTTATAAGGACCCTTGGAGGACACAAAGTAACATCTCAAGGAATCTGTGAAGTCTTTTGCCCTTGTAAGGTGTCACTGGGTACCAGGGGTCAGGATGTGGCTATCTTTTCAGGGCCATTATTCAGCTTCCCACATATATGTATCTGATAGAGCCAATTCAGAAATCGCATGGTCATCTTCCAATGTTCGTTGTGTTTTCCTCCGAAATCCTGGGCTTACGGAATAGCCTACCCTGCAACCTGACTACAGTTAGTTACCTGGTTGTTCCCAGATCCGTCCTGCTGTTTCTTCATCAATTACATTTCCAAGGTACACTCAGTAACCAGCTCATGCTGGGTTTGGCCAGTGCACCAGTAAGCAGTGACAGGGCAGGAAGAAGGAGGAACACCCTCTGCTCCATCCCGGCAGCATCCTCCTTAGTGGTCGCGCTCCTCTTTGTGATCACAGCTCTTAGGCACTCAGCTCTTAATGGTGAACATTCACAAGACCTGTGGCTTTTCCAGAGGAGTTCCAATGCTTGGACTCTGTCCCTGTGGGTGGTAGCAACTTCTTGGGGATGCTAACCCCAAGGTGGCTACAATATGATCTTATCAGCTTTGCAGCTCTCAGTACCTACATCAGTACTTCCCCTTATTAAGTCTTTTCTACTGGCCTAGAAGGTTGGTTTCTACAGGCTCTCATGGAACTCTGACTGATATATTGACTTCTGGACATTTTCATTAATTACTCTGAACTATTTGTTTAACTTCATCTCACATACATTTATTCTCCAACATATTTTTATATTTTTATGGTTTGGCTTATTCTGGCTAATCTAAACCTTATTTATTTATTTCAAATATGTTTCTACTTCAGGAAAGGTGTGGTCAAACCATTCCTTCTGTGTGTGTGTGTGTGTGTGTGTGTGTTTCCATTCCTTCTGTATCTCATGTTCCTGACCCATTCTTGGTTGTGCTCATTAAAATATTTTGGGTCAAATTAGAGAAAAAGAAGTGCTACAAGATTGGCCAATATTTTGGCCCTAGCCCTTCAAGGTCAGTGAGGACTCAGGACATAAGAGAACCTGTATTGTAACATCCTCTAACTCAGTAAAATCCCAAATTTTCTGTTCAAGGAGATTATGGGGCCACAGAGGAAAGGGATTGATGGTGTCTAGTGTGCTTAAGGAGAGTTATCTAGAGAGAAAACATTCTCTCAGGCTTTCACAGAGAGCAAACTGGTCACGTAATGGCTGTAACTCATCCAGATGGCTGACACTCACAACAGTTCTACAAAGTACTGTACATGATTTCAAGGTGAATACTGAGGGGATTTGACTGACCTTGTCAGCTATAAAAATTACATGTTTTATTATATAGGTCTTGTTTCAACTTGGCCTTAACCACCCAGCAGAAAAGTTTAATCACAAGGCATGAAAAGTAAGCCAGATTAGTATGCTGAGCTGTAAAAGGCTCAAGTCAACAGCTTCTGACATTGCTAGTTCTGCCAATAGCTCACTATTATTATGGAATATTGCTCTATGTATACAACTACTTTCTCTTACTTCAATGAGAAGAAATATTTCTACCAATAGCATTTAGAAGAGTTATCATGTCTGCATCTTGTACTCTGAACAACTCTTATGAAGACAATAACATGCCTTGTATTAATTATTGTGGCTGTCCTACTAACATGTTTTGAAACTGTCTCAATATTATTTCTTATTAAAATTAATTTAAAAATAAATAAATCATATAAAAAAAGTTCAAGGCCTTTATATTAAAAGTCTAAATATAAAAAAAAATTTGAGTCGTTGGAGGATCATTTCAGAATCTTGCTCCTACCACAATGCCCTCTTGATTATCCTGCCTGAATTATTTTCTTTCACAGCTGATGTGCTAGGGCAAATAATCAAGGCCACATGCTCACTCAGAGGTGCCTTCTGTTGGAGATAACTTGTCTAGTCCATGAGCTCCCACAGTTTTAATCTCACAAGGTCTCTCCAGGTGCTAACATGTGCACTACTTCAGTGAATGCTAGAATTCCAGTCATGAGCACCACTTGGCATTACTATTATTCTTCATTAGGTAATCAGTTTTCATGGTGCCTTTTCTAGCTCGATGATAGAAAAACAAATCTTATGTTTGAATATTATGAACCTTCTCTCCGTTCTCTGCGACCTAGTTAATTTAAAGTGAATTCAGTTTCTAAAGTAAAACTAATATCCCTATCTCACATACATAGTGTAAAAAACATGACAGAAACATAGGATATTTTTGTCATTATGGTCACTAGTGAAGAGGTTGGCAGCTATTAATCCAATAAATTTTCAGTCTGACAAAGTCACTTTGTGATATGCTTCAGAACTGACCAAACAAGCATATGTTTTATCAAAAAAAAAAAATATTTTTTTTCATTTATGTGAGGAAAGGAAATGACCTATAGCAAAGAAACCTGACTCTACCAGAGATGCAAGATACCTTGCACTGACCAGGCCATCTAAACCAGCCCAGGAGAGGGCTGGCTGGGAACACAGTGACCCAGGGTTATCCTTGCCTATCCGGTGTTCATGGGCAGGGCGACTACTTCGGCTGAGCTTAAGTGCATTCTTCTCTTCATGCTCAGCTGCTCTGGCTCAACTCTAGGAGCCTACTCCCAGGGGTGATTGCTCACATTGTCAAGAGGCCAGTTGACTCAGGCCCATGCCCTTCCCCCTGCTAGCACCACCAGTTAGAAAGTGTGTGTGAAAGTTCCCAAAGGAATGACGGTGCTGTCAGCACCTAAGAGCAGGGTGACCTGGAGTAAGGGCCTTCACAGAGTTCCTTCAAATCTGTGGTGCTTTTGCAGCAGTCTTATTCACCGACAGGGCAGCAACTCTGGCCTGAGAGGCGCAGCCTCTGAGAACACAGTCTCTACAATCTTCTTGGTGAGAAGGACTTTCCCAAGAGTCCACCTCAAACCTGCCCTCTGGAACAACGACACACCTGGAGAGGCAGAGCATTTGACTTGCTGGGGAGCTTCTCTCCTAATGTTATTGCTTGTGGATTTGCTTTTGAGACATGGTAATTATGCTCACGGTTGTTTTAATTGTCTGAAAGTAGAATGTAGAGTTGGAGAGTGGGACTGACAACAGAGGCTTGACTTCCTGTTTTAATGGCAGTAGCCAGGGTCACTTCCTGTTATGTCGTCATGCAGCCACAGGGTGGCAATATTTAGGAATGTTATTATTACCTCCCAGGGATTGTTTAGACCTTAGATTAGAGCCAATCAACACCACGGGAAAGTGACTGTGGTTAAGCACAGGACCAAGAACTTTTAAACCTAGTGAGGAAGAAAGGAAAAGCCGTTCAATATGAGATTTTGAAAATCCAGATAAAAATATCACAAACTGAATGTTGAAGTGAAAGTGGAACCTGGCTGAATCCTCCATGAAACTACTGCAGTGGCTAACCGCACTCATTCCTGGTGAGGCTGCTCATGCTGGCTTCTGGCCTTCGTGGGGGATTTTTCTGCCGCTGCTGTGTAGCACCTACACAGCTCTGTCTTGTAACTGGATTAGTCTGTTCCATGTGACGTTTCCATCCTAACCGATAGGCTTTCCCACAAGACAGAAAGCTCCCTGAGGGCAGGCTCCTTGCTTTTAGCATCTGTTTCCTCAGCCCTGAAGATGGGCTGTAAACAATCTGGTCTCATTGCAGGCTCAATAGCTGACTTGAAATATTATTAGAGTTTAGCAGTGAAAGTTCCTACAGGCCGGCTTGTCTCAGAATGAGCCAGATGGATGAGAGTTTGCCTAAATTTGGTGACTTAAAGGGGAAAGGCTGGGGGTGGAGAGGAACACAAGAGCTCTTTCCCTACTGACCCCTCCCAGCTAACCCTGGTGAAGAGAACTCTCCCATGGCCCAGCCTGGAGTGGAGCAGAAGCAAATGGAGTTGTACAAGGATAGTCAGGGCCACCTATGCCTTGGAGGGAAAGCAAAGCGATGTGGATCACACAACCAGAAAAGAGGATTAGGGCCATGAATTTGGCGGGTTTTTAAACGAGGTCAGTGAAGACTGTTTTCCATTCTTCCCCCAGTGATTACTCAGGTTTGGATTTGAGAATGGTAGTGCAGGTATTTGCTTGCACACCGCAAGGAACTATTGGAGAGGTGGTCAGCAGGCCCCAAGTCCTGGAGAGATAAGAACAGACACCAGGCCCAGAGCAGCTCTGACCCACAAGGCCCCTGGCGGTGGCCCTGGGGGCAGCCCCAAGGGAGAGACCTCAAACGGTAGTCCCTGGTCTAGGGGTTGCTACCTTTGTTTCTCTATGCCTGTGGCTGAGACAGGCTTCTTTTAGCTCCACTGTCCTCTCCTGGCCTGGCTGGGGGCGGGGAGGTCAGTGGAAGCTGCAGTTTTGTGACTGCAGACCCTAGAAGGCAGAGAACATGCAAGGTGCCTGCCAGTGGGAGTTAGATGGATTGTGCAGAGTCCCTGGTGGGTTGCTGATGTGCACGGATGAATCAAGATGCCAATAACATCCCTGGGAAGGTGCCGGGCATAGGTTGCACTTCTCACATACAAATGGAGAAAAAAAAAAAAAATGTTTTTCTTTAGTTTTCAGCATAGATGCCTCTTAGTACACAGCACAAGGTCAGCAAATTATTTTGATCTTAAATGCTTTTTTATTCCTGTTAATCAGATTACACTGACTGATTAAATAGGGTTTATTAATAACACTCACTTACAAGCAGTGGAGAGCTTCATTAATAAGTCATTATGTGGGGAACTTTAAGTACCTGGCATCCAAAAGCAATCCCAAATGCTTTTGTAGGGCAAACTTCTGGGTTCTAAGAAAATAGCCTATACCTGGTGTATTACATTCCTATGAAGCTCACAGGTGGCACAGAAAAGGCTAGGAACACATCCTAGTTCTTCACAAAGTAAACTCCTACTGGTTAATATTATCCCTTAGTTAATGCAGGCTAACTGAGTCCACATTCTCCTAGACAAGTGGCAGCAAAGGCTTAGATAAAAGAGACAAAATGATTTCAGGGCTCTGGAGGGATCCAAACCCTGTGACAGAATTCGCAATTCCCTGGGTTAACACAAAGAATTTACCCCCCCATCCCACACCATTTATTAACTTTTCAAAGGGGTGTATATGGGGGGGGGGTACAGAAGAAAATGCAGGAATCTAGGCAGGTTTGGGAATCTCTCTAAGGACTTCTCCAAGGAGTGCATTATGTTAATTTAGGAGAACTATGTTATCTGTAGGAAGGCCTTTACCCTAGGAGCCTGTAGCTGCAGTCCTCTTTTAGTTCACTGGGCTTGGAGCCAAGTCTTCAGCTGCAGCCTTATCTTGTCCTTTGAGGTTTCTGAACTCCACAGGCCAGTACCAGTGACTCATAGAGGTTCACTTACTAGAGTCTGTTGCCTTGGGCCTTGGGCAAACTGAGAAGTAAACATGAAAAGCCAGCTGGTCAATACTAAGTCCTGCTCAGAGCCTTTGAAGAGTGGTCTCCATCAAACTCCTCCCTGCCTTGCTCTGAAAACTATGCCTAGTGATTTTGCTTAGGGTTCCCTCTAATCTAGATTTCAGAAGAACTAAAGCCATGTCTGGTTCTTGGAGAAAAGCTCCTCTGGACTACAGATGGATACGTGTGGTCTGTTTTTTATATTTTAGAAAGCCAGAGGCACCCATGATATATGCTACTTAATACTTTGTCTAATAAGACACCTCATGCAGGGGCTGGTGAGGTAACTCAGTAGACTAAAGTGCCTGCTTAAGCAAGCATAGGCAAGCACAGGGACCGTGGTTAGATCCCTGGTACTACATGCCATGCCAGCCCTGCCCCAAGGGTAGGCTAACCAGCCACAGAGTCCACATAGTGGTACATGCCTGTAATCCCAGTGCTGGGTAGGCTGAAAACAGGAGGATTACTGAGTCTGAGCTGCATAGTGAGACCCTGTAACAACCAAACACACTAAAAACAAAACAAAGAACTGCTCATGCAGAGAGGAAGGGAGGAAGGCCAATGTGAGAGTGGAGGTTGGAGTCCAGAGGCTTTCACTCTGTCTTACCTATGACTTTCCCTATTAACTGCTTGGTAAACATTCACCCTTCAGGCAGCTGTCTCTGAGCTGGCAATTGGCACACAAAGTTAAAAAGGGTTGGAGCCCTGGGTTGTTCACATGTGGACCTTGGCCCCCAAAACTCTGCTCTGTGACTCAGTTTCCTCATCCATCCCTTCTCCTTTGTATTTTAGGATTAAATGACTTACCCCTGGTCAGTTGTTGAGAACAGGCTCTGCCACATACTAGGAGCTCAGTAGAAGCAGCTAATCCACAGGATTCAGATACAGGTGTGGTGAAGCAGAGCCACAGTGAGGCGTGTTTCTAGAGACCTCCTGCCTTCATTGGCTTCATGATCTGGCAGTGGTTGCAGAACTTGTACACAGGAAACAATTTTCACAGGGTGCAAAGAGATTAAGTTACAGGGTGCAAGCCAAGTGTGTGTACTCAGATGCACTCAAAAGCCAAAAGGTGACTTTGGAGGAGCCTGGGGGAGCCTGAGGCCTGGGGAAGTGTAGGCTGCCCAAGGGCTGGACCAGGCATGAGAAGGCTGAATTGCACTGAGAATCTGCTGTAAGTACTGAGATTTGGAATAAAAAGGCAAACAGAATGGGTTTAAACTAATGATAGGGCTGGGGTAAGTAACTGAGTAGCTCAGTAGCCAAGTAGCTCAGTGGATGAAAATGCTTACAAGCAGGTGCAGGGGCTTGGGGTCAGATCCCCAGAACTGCCGTGCTGATCCCATCCCCAAGGCATGCTGAGAGGGCAATTAGGACTGGGCGTGGTGGTGTGCACCTGTAATCCCAGCTCTTGCAAGGCTGTAAATAGGCGGATCACTATGAGTCCAATCTACTAGTGAGACAGTGAACACCCTATAGACCCTTCCCTAAGAAAAAGATAAATAGGGCCGGTGAGATAGCTCAGCCATCTAAAGCACTTGCTTAGGCAAGCTTAGGCAATGGCTGGGACTGCGGTTCAATCCCTGGCACCACATGCTGTGCCAGCCCCACCCTTAGGGCAGGCTGAGCTGGTCATAACATAAACAAATCAAGTTTAAAAAAAGATAAATAAATAAATAAACTTAGGACAGAAGAATGGAGGAAGCCAGGTTATGGCTGAAATGAAGGTGACAAACTCTTGACTTTTAGAGCTGAATGGATTGCTCAGCCTCTACTCGGAAACAAGATGTGAAGCCGAGACAACCACTGGGACTGTGCCCCCGTTAGTCACTCTTCCTAGTTGTTCCGTTTGTCTCCTTTCTCCTCTTCTAGTCCTCTTTAGCATCACTGTATCAATTCTTCTCACATCTATCATCTCCATTCTTGCCACGCTAGGTTTGGCTAGTGGTACCCAGGGGCAGGCCTTTCAGCAACTCAGACATGCAGTCCTCCCTCGCTGAGCTTGTACCACGACTCCCTCCCATGCCTACTTCAGAATATTCCTGCCAGGCAGTGTTCATTCTGGAAGAGGCGCTAGCACAGTAGAGAGAACATCTGCAGACAACACACCAAAGAAGAAGTGAAGGAAAATGAATAAAATTAGAGTGTCAGTGAAGCTTAATTTCTGGATCATTCCAGCATGGGCTAGAAATAAATTACTCAGAGGAAAAGAAGAATCATTTTTCTGTGCACACACACACACACACACACACACACACAAAGTAATTTCTTGGAGTTACTTATTAATCTATTGTAGCTGGCAAAGATAAAATCAGGAGTCTTTTATTCTAATCTGCTACATTTCTCAGAACAAGCCATAAGATATTATTTGAGTCATATTATATTACATCTAAACAACACCAAGAAATATGTTTGAATCATCCTGTCAGAAATACGATCTTATCTAATTATACCCCAAGAAATTAAAAGAGAAATTTAAAACTCTCATGAAGAAAATAAACATTGGGCCCCGGCCGGATGGCTCAGTGGTCTAAAGCGCCTGCTTGGGAAAGCTTGGGCGGCTTTAGGGACCGCGGTTCGATCTGAGGCACCGCATGCTGCACCATCCGTGCCCTTGGGGCAGGCTGAGCCGGCCATAAAAATGAGTGAATAAACAAAGGCTCTGCAACAAGAAAAAAATAAATAAATTAAAAAAAAAAGACATTGCTTTTTAAAAAAAAAGAAAAAAAAATAAATATGTTATTAAATATTTAAATCATAAAAAAACAAACAAACAAAAAAAAAAGAAAATAAACAATTCTACAAGGAAAATGAGAAAACTGAAGCCAACGGCTCTTGGTGTTAGTGCGTGTGAAGTGGGGGAGAACGGTGGGGAAAATATAGGGGGCTGACCAGTTTAGCTACAGCTCCCACTTTACAATATAGTGTAAGAACATAACTTCAGCATCAAAAAGGGGAGCGTCTTCATGGGCTTGGATATGTTAGATTTCCATTTTGTGCCTTTGCTTCATATGAAGGATGAGGCTGATGACATCATGAGGATCAAGGGAGTTAATATAAATGAATCACCTGCACCAGGATGCAGAGCTGTGGTGGCGAACCCAGGGCATTTGTGCTGCAGTGGAGCTGTTGTCACTGGAAGCTCTAAAAGGTTCACTCTTGCAGAATGGAAGTATTTTGAAAATGGCTAGGAGTTTCACTGACTAGTATTGTAAACAGGGTTTGCCAGGGAAGCAATTTAATATGAATAGCATGATTCATAGGATTATTTTATTATTATTATTATTTTTTTGTCTTTTTGAGACAGGGTCTCACTATGCAGCTCAGGCTGGCCTTGAGCTCACTTTTGTAGCTCAGGCTGGTCTCAAACTCGCACCGATCCTCCTGCCTCAGCCTCCTGAGTGCTGGGATTACAGGCGTGCGCCACCATGCCTGGCCATAGGATTATTTTATAATAGTCACTCAGAGAGTCATTCCAGAGTGTAGGAAATCTGTCCACACACTAAAGACCCAAAGAATCCAGCTGAAGGCCTGGATCCCATGGCAATGTCCTGCATGAGCCCAGCTGAAGACCTTGAGCCCTTGGCAATGCCTTATGCAAGTCTATTTCATGAATTTATGTTGGAAAGGCCCAAAGGTCAGCAGCGGAAGCTAGAAAATCTGTGCCTGCAAGCTGAAGGATCTGTGTTAGCAGGCTGAGGGGTGTGCACTGGAGCCAGGAAGCAACATTCAAAATAAGGACCAGAGCTCCCCCAGAAAGTACCACAGCCACTCTCAGTGACAAGGAAGTCCCAGTTGCTGCTCCACCACAGCTAGTCCAGATGTGATTACTTAAAACAATCAAATTTCTCTCAATCTGGCTTCATTCCAGGAGCTATTCCTTCTTCCTCTATTACTGGGTTGCATGAAGAGGAAGAGCTATACTTGGGGCATTTCCCCTTGGCTCTGACCCTCCCTTCAGTGTATTGCCCTTGGTACTTTTGTGCTGAAGGCCATTCCTATTATGATTTCCCTTCCCGAGGACCATTCCTGGTCCTAACAATATATACACATGTGTTTCCCCTGCCGAAATCTAATAAAAACAATGGTACTTTTACATGACTTAAGTCCAACAACAATGAAAAAGGAGACAATAGCAGTGAATACTGAAAATGCTAATCAACATGAATGGGCAGCAACAAGGCTGATCTGAGTGGGAAGAATCATTGCCCAGCAGTGGGAGGACAGCAAAACAGTCCAGTTTTACAGAAGGTACCAAAGGGCTTAGGCATCCACGCACAGATGTGTTGGAAATGGACTTCATAGGGAGACTACAAACATGAGTTTACAGAATGCAGAATGAGGGGTCTGTCAGCACCAGGCACAGCTGACACTGGGGCACATGGCAGACAGAATCAACCCCCACCCAATGCTTTTTCCTTTTCCTTAGGTTTAGAATACAGACAGGCAGGTCTGCAATCCAGGCAGATCCACTGACTCTCTGCAGGATCTGACCAGTTCAGGAGGAAAGGCCTAGTATCCTTAAAACATAAGGATACTACCTACTATAGCCCAGCCAGACCTGCTTGCCCTAAAACCCTCATCTAATATCCCCACCCACATCTGAGAGCTTCCAGGCAGTTTTTATTTTTATTTTTGTACTTAAGGACAGGGTCAACAGGGTCTACAGGGTCTCATGATGTCGATTAGACTCATAGTGATCCGCCTATGTTCAGCCTCCCAAACACTGAGATTATAGGAGTGTGACACCATGCCCAGTCCCAATCACTATCCTAGCATGCCCTGGGGGTGGGGCTGGCACGGCATGTGGTGGATGGAACCCCGGCCCCTGAAGCTGCCTAAGCCAGCACTTTGATATGCTGAGCTATTTGGCTGGCCCTCCAGGCTGGTTTTAATTCTTTGCTTTTTTTTTTTTTTTTTCCTGTACTGGAGATTGAACTCAGGATCTTGTGCTCAGGTGCCTATGCCCTTAAGCTATGTCCCTGGTCCTAATTCTTAGCTTTTAAATATGAGAAGACAGCCTGAAGCCACTAGACATTTATGATATATATACACATATATATACATACACACACACACACACACACACACACACACACACACACACACACATTATGGCCAGCTCAGCCTGCCCTGGGGGCAGGGCTGGCACAGCATGTGGTGCTGGGGATCAAACCACAGTCCTTGCGGTTGCCTAAGCTTACCTAAGCAGGCACTTTAGACCATTGAGCCATCTTGCTGGCCCCTGCAGTGAAGTTTGCATGCCTATATTTGGTAATCTGAACAACTATTTTGAAAATACAATATGCAATATAACAAGTATTCATTTCCTATCATCTTATTTTGAAATTCTGTATCTTTTTTAATGTTTTAAATTTTTTATATTCTTTATAATAATTTTTTTTCTTCTTTTGTTTATTTGGTACATGATCTCACTATGCAGCTTGCACTTCTAGTGATTCTGTCTCAGCCTCCTCAGTGCTGAGATTCTAGTCTTGCACAACCATACCCAGTTTCAGGGCCAGCATGAAATGGGGGATGGGGGCTTGAACTGAATTGTTGCACTTGCCAGGCTGGCACTTAGACCACTGAGCTATCTCTTCTGCTCCTAAAAATATTTTTTGAAAAGTATTTTTAATAAGAGTTTGGGTTTTGGCTCAATGGTACAAGTGCCTGCCTGGTAAGTACAAGGTCCTGAGTTCAATTCCTGGTACAAAAAGAAAAAACTTATTTAAAAAAGGTATTGTTAATATTCTCAGAGAAGGCATCTATGAAGCAAAAGAAAGATGGTATAGAAATTAAGTGTATAAAACAGATCTTTAGGAAACTAGAAATACTACTGCTGAAATAGTGTTCCTACAGGGGCAGTGGAAAATAAAGCGGAGGAAATTCAGAGTAGAGCAAAGGGTGGAAGCACAGAAGAGGAGAAGAAAGAGAACTAGGAAAAATAGGATGAAATCATTACTTCATAAGAACACTTTACAGAACTTCAGCACCAGAACCGTGGGTGGAAATGACTCCATGTTATGGTATCATCCTGAGTTTTCAGAACCTTACAATCAAGTGATCCTGAGAGAAAAGGTCCTCCAGTGAGGAAGTACAAGGCACGTGTGGCAGGCTGGAAGTCAGGATGGCTTTGTGTGTTTCTTAATCACCACTATGCATCTGTATAGTAATGAAAATTTTCAGTAGTATGAAAATTCCGAGTTGATATCATTTGGAGGTTAATAGTTCATTCTAAGTCAAGTACGTGATGAGTGGGTAGCATGAAAACATTTTAAGGTCCCAAAAGGTTTAATTTATAGCACCCCCTTAAAAATTTTTTTCTATAAGAATTAAGAAGAGCAAGATGTGACTTTTTAGGAAACAGGAATTCTAGGATGAAGGATGAAGATGTGGATGAGGCAGCTGCATATCAAACAGGAGGGCAACCCGGTGAGAGTGCAGCAGTCAGCGTGCCCAGGAGCCAGGGCTACAGGACCAGAGTGCTGGGAGGCCAATGCATCTGACTGTCTTGATTTAGGCTACTGAACACGTGAGGACAACTGTTGGCTGACTTTGTCATGAGGTTGGGATGGGCATAATGGTGAGGACCTATACAACTAACCATCCAGTCTTTGCTTATGCCTCTGTCTTCAAGAGTTCTGCCTATTTAATATTAGTATTTAGATATTTGCTCCATTTTGACTTAAGTTTAGTGCATGGTGATAGGCATGGGTCTTTGGCATGGGAACAGTTTTCCCAGCACTATTTACTAAAGAGGCAGCATTCTTTCTTTTTAAATTATTTTTTAATTTTATTACTTTTAATAAGAAATAACAATGTGACAGTTTCAAAACACATTAGTCGTACATTTTAATATTTGATACAATGCATATTGTTGTCCTCCTATTAGTTATACAGAGTACAGGGTGTAGATGTTATAATTTTTCAAATCATTATTGGTACAACAAAATTTCTTCTCATTGAACTAAGAGAAAGTAGTTGTATACATAATCCAATATTTGATAATCACAGTGGGTTATTGGTAAAACTGGCAATGTCGGAAGCTGTTGATTTAAGCATTTTATGGCTCAGCATTCTTATCTAGCTTTCTGTTTTATGTCTTGTGGTTAAACTTTTCTTCTGGGTAGTTAAGGGCAAGTATAATCAACACCTGTGTAGCAAAACATGTAACTTTTGTATCTCTCGAGGTCAGTCAAATCCCTTCGGGATTTACTTTGGAACCTTTGGAACCATGTACAGTGCTTTGTAGAACTGTTGTCAGTGTTAGCTATCTGGATGAGTCACGGCCATCGCTTGACTAGTTTGCTCTCTGTGAAAGCCTGAGAGAATGTTCTTTCTCTAGGTGACTCTCCTTTGGCACACTATGTATCTTCAGTCCCTTTCCTCTGTAGCCTCATAAGCTTCTTGAACAGAAAATTTGGGAAACCATTGAGTTATAGGATGTTATAGCACAGGTTCTCTTATGTCCTGAACCCTCACTGACCTTGAAGGGCTAGGGACAAAATATTAGCTAGCCTTGTAGTCCTTCTTTTTCTCTAATTTTTGGTCTGTAAACTTATATTCTTAACTCTCCAGAAAAAAAAGCATAGTGATTCTGTTACTCTATAACATAGGTACTTGAGCATGACATCACTGTCTTTTTGAGTATCAAACATCTTAGACTTAACTTGAAATTGGCATTTTCTGTCAATCATCAATATTCTAATAATTCTCTATAGAATGTGATAAAGGCAGTTACACATTTTTATACCTTTATAAATCTAAGTATATACAAAATTGTAGCTGGTCAATCCTGTGGCATTTTCCTAGTCTCTTACTCTCATTTAATACCCTTTTTTGTTTTCTTGTAAATCAACCATTTACTTGAGAGAGAGTATAGCAGTAACTGAAACTGCATTATAATCAGCAATCAAAATGCACTTTTTTTTTTTCCAGAGGCAGGTGAGTGTATTTTATTTATTTTAATTTTTTAATTACTTTTAATAAGAAATTACAATGTGACAGTTTCAAAATACATTAGTAGTACATTCACAATAATTAATTCAATGCATATTGTTGTCCTTGTAGTTATACAGGGCACAGGGTGTAGACATGATAAATTTTCTAATGGTTATTGGTACAATAGATTTCATCTCTTTGATCTAAGAGAAGGTAGTTGTTATGGTTTATGTCTAGTTGTCCCCCCAAAGCCTCATGCAATCATGGGGCATGGCTTCTATACATCGAGACTTGATTCATTATCCCTGGGATTGTGTTATAGTACTGATGGGATTATCAGTCTGAGTAAGGCTGAGTCTACGGGTGTGGTCTAGGGCGGAAATCCTAAGGTGGAGAGCCTGAATTTAATATAAAGAGTGACAGAGAGACAGACTGGAGCTGTTGCTCTGCTGCTGTGTTTGGATGGCTGCCTCTGTCATCATTTTGTTGCTGTTCTGCCGCCATGAACTGGATGCTGTCTGTCCTGTTCCACTCAGCCTTGGGCCAGCCGAATATGAACTGAAACCCCCAGTAACTGTAAGCTAATAAACCTTTCCTTTCTTCATTTTGAGTGTCAAGTATTTGTCCCAGGATGAGTAAAAAGTAACTAAGACAGTAGTTTTATACATAGTCAAATGTTCTATAATTGCAGTGTGTTACTGGTGAAACCAGCAATGTTGGAAGCTGTTGATTTGGACCTTTTACACTTCAGCATACTAAACTACCTTTACATTTTATGCGTCATGTTTAAACTTTTCTGCTGAGTGGTTAAGGGCGAGTTAAAGCAAGAGCTGTAAAAAAAATGAATGTTTTGTTATATAGGTCTTGCTTCAACTTGCCCTTGACCACCCAGCAGGGAAAAAAAAAAAAGAAAGAAAAAAAAAAAGAAAAAAAATGCTTAATTACAATGCATGAAACACAGAGCTAGATTGGTGAGACGAGCTTTAGGAGGCTTAGATTTTTTTTTTTTTTCTTTTTGAGACAGGGTCTCACTGTGCAGTTCAGGCTGGTTTTGAGCTCACTTTTGTAGCCCAGGCTGGTCTCAAACTCACAATGATCCTCCTGTCTCAGCCTCCCAAGTGCTGGGATTACAGGTGTGCGCCACCACGCCCGGCATATTAGGAGGCTTAGATTCAATAGCCTCCAACATTACAAGCTTCACTGGTGGCCCACTGCAATTGCAGAACATTTGACTGTGTATGTATCTGCTTCCTCTTAGTCCAAAGA